>JAWNNH010000715.1:0-22966 GCA_035043045.1 Hirtodrosophila alboralis | reverse complement strand
ACCAGTATAGAACCGGTAGTGTTTGTTTAATAATTATTTGGTATTTTTATATAAAAGACATAGACATTCATAATCACCTAAAACTTAATGGGGAATTTCCGATTAATTATAATAATTTTAGTTTATTTATTTGTTATCGAAAATCCCGTAGAGTTTACAGGAGGTGCCTAATGATATGAACTAACTGATCTTATTATATAAAAATACCAAATAATTATTAAACAAACACTACCGGTTCTATACTGGTTGGGGCTCGGATGCGGTTAGGAAGCGGTTCGGTAGCGGATGTTCAGATGGGGTTCGGCTTGTCAAATAATAGATTTGTGTTAAAAGAAAATTTCAAAGTATAAAGATGGCCTTCAAAATTTTCCTAGGAGACCATTGCAAGGGTATATAGATTCGGCGTGCCAAAGATAGCCGTTTCTTTCTAGTTATATTAAGAATTTATTAATTGTACAGCATTATAACACTACTTTACATCTGAAAACGATATTTGTATACTTTTTCTCAATGGTTAGAGCTCAGAGTAACGTTTATTATTGGTGGAGAACGCGTTATTCTTAGCTGGAATCTCTTGCGATCGCGAGCGTACTCTTCCCAACTTCCATTGCGAGCGGCCCGATATGCAAAGTTCTAAGCATACATACCGTTAATTTGACGTTTCAAATTAAAGCGCAACTGAATAAAGAAAAATATACCAAAAACTTACACAATATTTATTTTAACTTTTTGTATGTTCCAGTCTTTTGTTGTTGCAAAGGATCCTACCATAGTGTTTAATATCGCAGAATTTAACAGTTCCAACCATGATGGGGAGTGTTCACATTGATTCAAGTAGTGCACACATTTTTCACGAATTTTCAGACTTACAATATAAATCCAACGAAGTGAAGTTTAGAATTAAGCCGTTTAGTATATTATTATGAATATAAATATTTCTAAAAAATAACTATAAATATGCATATTCCTATGCATATTCCTATACATATAAATATACATATACATATACATATACATATACATATACATAGACATATACATATACATATACATATACATATACATATACATATACATATACATATACATATACATATACATATACATATACATATACATATACATATACATATACATATACATATACATATACATATACATATACATATACATATACATATACATATACATATACATATACATATACATATACATATACATATACATATACATATACATATACATATACATATACATATACATATACATATACATATACATATACATATACATTTACATTACCTACGGGATGGCTGATAACACTATGCAACAGCATTTTGTAGCCTGGCCATTTTAGAGTCGATTTAAATGGATCACTGATTCCGAAAAAAATTTTTAATAAGAGATTTCCCGGACCGTTTTCGAGATAATTTGTAAATATCAATCGACAAATATAGAAATTGGAAATTTTTAGTTTTTGTGTACTGATATTCAATGTGGGGAGATTTTCATATTTTTAAAAACTCTGGAGAATTCAAAAAATAAATTGATCCTTTGATTATTTTCATCCTAACGCGTCACACAACGTATCGTTTGTAAAAATCTAAAAATAAATCGACTTTTCGCATTGAGATTTCATGTATATGCTGAGAAAGAAGAAGAACAGTTGAACGTAATATGCATGCATTGATTTGCGCGTGGTATTAAACGGTAAAATCGGATGGATGTCTTGGCTATAAATGACTATAACTTTAAACCCATGAAAAAATGGCAAAGTTATTCATGGATTTTGTGTGACGCATTATTAATGGTCTTTATAAATTAAATGATGAACTGTTCACTTTAAATTGTTTTTGGAGACCCAAATGCATCAAAAAGAATGTAACTGCACCCTTTTCTCAAAAAATTCTGTACTTAAACGCAGAGTCTCATTTTGCAAGCCGTTTAACTATTTTGTTTTTTAACTTAATTTTCGGATTCAATCAGCATTTTTACTTAAAAAATGTTTGCTTAATGATCAGGATACAATATTTTTAATAGCTGGTTGCTGATTTATATCAATGAGCCCGTAAAAAAAGATTTTTACACAACACTACGAAAGAATAATGGGCTAAGACCTTCTACATTTGTCGACTGATACTTACAACATAGAGTGATAAAAAAAAGCCAAAAACAGAGTTTTCCAAAAAAAATTTTACAAAAAAAAACTTTTTTTTAATTAGGCATATTTTTAGGTAAAATAAATATTAAACCTCAATAACACTAGATTACAATTTTCTTTCTAATCGAGGGAGCTGGGCTCTCATATACTTTTCTTTATGTATTTTCGGGCGCTGATTTCAAAAATGCAAATCATTTTCAAAGAATGGTTTTCGAGAAAACCACAAATAGCTAGTTTTTTGGCCGTCTTTCGACTTATTTGTTCATATCTACATCAGATCTTATTTGATCTTAAATAATGTTACGCAATCCAATAGATAATTGTTTCCCCTTTCTAATGGTATGCCGTTTATGTGGATTGAGTAGGAAATAAAACTGGCTGGAAAAATTATGAACAAGGTGAATATTTTCTTGGGTGTTTTTACTAATTGCCGAATAACTACGAATAACACATTTACCGACCGATTTGGACAAGTGTTTACTTAAAATATTTGCAAAAGAATTATCTAACATAATTAATCTTAAAAAGTATTAAAACGAATACGCATACGCTTACTAAAAGGCATTACGTGACAATTACTATAATTAAGATTTAATGAATTTACTTTACACCAAGTTTGAAAACTGTCAAGATCAGTTTGTAACATGAAACCAAAAAGAGAGTCAGTACCCGACAAGCAAGCAGGTCATTTATAAAAAACATAAATAATAAAGGGCCAAGATGATCTTTTAAAAACAACTTTTTGGGTTCTGTAAGTAAGATAATTCGAAATGCAAAGAATTTAGTTATTTGGAAATCCCAGAAGTTTTCTTTTATGGGACAGTAATGCTTGTCATCCAGAATAAAAAAAAATTAATTATATATTTGTTACAAAATATGCAACCCATAAAATATGATTACTTTGTGTTTTATTTTTATTTTTGGAGTGAGGGCGTAGCAACGCGCTCCGGGTAAGCTAATGTATTTAAAACTCTTTAACCTGACGGACTGATTGACTGATTGTTGACTCACCACCAGACCAAACGGTAGAAGCTAGAAAATTGAAATTTGTGGCAAAGCTTTCTATTATATCGTAGGTGAGTACTCTGGAACAATTTTATTAAAAATATTATCGGGAATTTGTGAAAATTGCTTTAGAAAATTGACATATTAATATCAACCGCTATATATAAGATTTGTCAATTGATTTACAACAGAAGCGGTGGCGCAGGTGGTTGAGATCGTCTATGCAAGTTTTTGTCCCCGGGTTCGGGTCGAGTTATGAACATATACAATGTTACTTTTATTTTTTTAATATTCATATTATTATTATTTCTTTTTTAATTTTTATTAATAAGTCAAGTAAAAATAGTTTAAAAGTTAAATATATTAAGTTTATTAAAAATTTTAAATGAAATAGCCTGCAAAATTATTCATAATCATACTAAAAAAAGTTGTATACAAACAGGCTTCAACACTTCGCTGAGCTTTGTGCTATTACAATTTTAAGTCGAAACCGACTTCTATTCTTGTCACGTAACGTCACGGCTGTTTTTTGCTCGAATGTTTTCATCTCTTGAACTATACATATACATATACATATACATATACATATACATATACATATACATATACATATACATATACATATACATATACATATACATATACATATACATATACATATACATATACATATACATATACATATACATATACATATACATATACATATACATATACATATACATATACATATACATATACATATACATATACATATACATATACATATACATATACATATACATATACATATACATATACATATACATATACATATACATATACATATACATATACATATACATATACATATACATATACATATACATATACATATACATATACATATACATATACATATACATATACATATACATATACATATACATATACATATACATATACATATACATATACATATACATATACATATACATATACATATACATATACATATACATATACATATACATATACATATACATATACATATACATATACATATACATATACATATACATATACATATACATATACATATACATATACATATACATATACATATACATATACATATACATATACATATACATATACATATACATATACATATACATATACATATACATATACATATACATATACATATACATATACATATACATATACATATACATATACATATACATATACATATACATATACATATACATATACATATACATATACATATACATATACATGTAGAGTTATTATAAAAATGTTGTTTATTTGAACTCAAATACTTTTATAATATTAAGACACTTATAGGTACTCATATTATTATTATAAAGATCGGATCTGGCTCTTAATATCAACTCAGTACATCGACGCAATTTAACTTAATTCAACTCAAATATTCTCTTCAACTAGCAATGCGATCACAACGAAATTCTATCAGCAAGTTATTTGTTATTGATTGTAGCGCTTATTTGTCAACTCCATTGGTCCTACGTGATCTATGTGATAAGTACACAATGGCTTATCCCCTTTATCTATCGGCGTCAAGAATCCATCTTTCTTTCCAGCTTTAGCATTCATTACGATGCACTCAACACAATTTTCAACAATACGAGCAACTTTTCCTTTCAACTTGGGAATGTAATACTGTTTCTCAACAAGATCTTGTGTTTTCTTTGCAGAAAAGTGTCCTTGTTTATGTGCAACTCGAATTATCTCGCTCTCCATTTGACTAGGAACTACAATAAGTTCACGATTTGGATCTTTAAACAAAATCTAATTTTCAATATAAAAATCTTCATATCCCTTATCCTCAACAATACAACGCACAACTTTGGTCCACTCATCCATCATTTGTGCTTCTCTTAAGCGATGTACAACACTATCTGTTAAAACATAACACGACAATCGACTCAGCGCATCTACATGACGCATTTTAGAACCTGATCGATGCTCTATTTGAAAATCAAAGTCCTGCAAATACATTGCCCATCTAGCTACTCGTAAAGGAACATCTCTCTTCTTCATCGTCATTGTGAACGCGTTACAGTCAGTTATAATTTTAAACTTTATGCCTAGAACATACACTCTCCATTTCTTCAATTCACCTATTACAGCGAGAACTTCCAATTCATAAGAATTGTACTTTTCTTCGGCAGACGTAGTCTTACGGCTCATGTATTGAATAGGATGAAATGATAAATCCTCAGTGTCTTTCTGAAGCAATACGGCTCCAAAACCAAACTTACTCGCGTCTGTGTGAATTTCTGTTTCTAATTTAATACTGGGTCATTCACCAACGCCGACTTTAACTGTTGAAATACGATATGCTGCAATTCTTTAAATTCAAACTTTGAGTCCTTGCGCAAAATATCGGACAACGGCTTAGCTATTACTGAGTAGCCTTTTACAAACTTCCGAAAATATGACGTCAAACCTAAAAAGTGCTGAATAGCTTTCTTATCTTTAGGTACGGGAAAGTTATCTACAGCTTGCGTTTTTTCGTCACTTGGCGTTATGGTCCCCTTGTACACTATGTAACCCAAAAAAGTTACTCTTTCTTGCAAAAGTTGGCACTTCGACCAATTGATACGCAGTCCATTTTCCTGTGCAACGCTAAGCACTTGATTTAACTTCAGTAAACCTTCTTGAATACTACTGCTTGGAATAATTACGTCATCCATATAAACAACTGCGTCACCATTCTGAATTAAACCTCGCATAACTGCCATTATGAATCTTGTGAACACAGCCGGCGAGTTTGATATTCCGCAAGGAACGTATAAAAACTCATACTGCCCGTTTTGTGTCACAAACGAAGTATATTTTTGTGAACCTGATTCAACCGGCACATGGAAAAATCCGTTGGTCAAATCCAAAGTGGTGAAAACTGACGCGCCCTGCAACTTTTCTAAAACAGAATCCATTTGCGGCATTGGGAAATTATTACTAATCACCTTTTCATTCAATTCCCGGTAATCACAACACAACCGCTTTTTGCCATTTTTCTTCGCAACTAATACAACTGGAGCAGCGTACTCGGACATACCTGGTCTAACAATTTTCTGATCTAGCCACTCTTCCACTTGTTCGTCGACAATTTTCTGATCGCATACAGCTATGCGTCTCGGATGTTGGTACACTGGCAACTCATCTGTTAACACGATTTTCATTTCAATTGGAGCGCGTGGATTTCTTTTCGGCTTATAAGAACATATAAGCTGTTGAACCTCTGATTTATACATCTCAGTCAAATGCGACACTTATCTTTGCGCTATTGTCTAGAGTCAACATACACATGCTCTGAAATTCTCCCAACAGATCTGCACAGGTACTATTTCCAACACTAACTATCCTGTCATCTACGCGAGCTACTTCGTTTTCGACTATACGCACTAATGTGGTACCCTCTTTGGTTATCTGCATATTTACTTGGTTCAACATAGTCATACCAAGAATTGCTTCAAATCCCATGTCTTCATCTGGAACGACATGAAACTCTACTTTCATTTGTATGTCATCAATTTTAACAGAAATTACGAAGCTACCAAAAGTCAAAACTTGATTTTCTCCAATTCCTATCAAACTTTTTGCACATCCAGTTAATTGACGACTTCCCAACTTGAAAAAAATGCTTCTACGCATGAGACACAAATCTGCACCAGTATCAACGAGCCCTTTGAATACTACCTCACCACAAATTACATCTTTTAACTCTAGGCCCGAAACAGTAAACGTGCTTGACGACTTGCTAACAGACTTTTCTACTTGCACAATATTTGTTGATTTTTCTGCTTTAGACTGGTCTATAGCTCGACATTGTACTGCTCTGTGTCCTGGCTTACCACATTTAAAACAACTCTTTTTTGTTGCAATCCCTCGCAAGGTGTGTCGCGTCACCACATTTAAAACATTTGCGAGCCTTTTCAGTTTTCCACTCCTTGTTATAATCAGATTCTGCGTTTCTACATACCGACTCCCTTTTATTCACTGTCGCGTACGGACCACGAGCTTTTTGGTATGCTTCCATCTGATTTTTTAACTGACCAATTGTTCTGGCTTGGTACAACAGCGATTTATTCATTCTAGTATCTGGAATACCTTCAACAAAATACTCTATTAAACTTTCGTCTTCCAGATCTATAGATTTTGCTATGTACATAAGCGCGTACAAATATTCCTGCAACGTCTCACCTTTTTTCTGCTGCCGTTTACTCAAGCGTTTATGAATTTCTGCTGATGATAATTTGACTCTAAACTCTTCAGTTAAAACGCTTTTTAACATTTCCCAACAATTTATACCCGGCTGACTGCGAATATACAGTTTAGCAGCACCCTCAAGCAACTGTTTTGCATACACAAATAACTGCAATTGGGTCCACTGCACTGTAATTGCACACTCTTCCAACTCGCTAATCCATTGATCGATATCAGCCGAATTTGCCGCATCGAATTTTGATACACTGCCTTCTACATTTTTGAGAGTAAACCACGATCTAATTTGCTCAGTATTTTGCCTGTGGCCTAAAGATTCGATAGCTGGTTCCTCATTTTCATTTTCTACAACACAGTGTTCGAGCAGTCTTGCTTGTAATTCAGCCTTGCGTCCCTCAGTAGTCAGCTGCAACGCTGCTAGCTTCTCACGCAACTCTTCAACATTTAGGCTAAGTATTTCGCTGCGATCCATCTTACAAGAATTACTTTTAATTAATTTTCACTACAAACTCGACTTATTTTGGCTAATTGAGCAAATTTCTTAACTTAACTTCTAAGGTAAGAAAATATGTAAAACAAATATTAATAAACAGCGTTAATGCGCATGCAACTTAAATATTTGCCTTATGCCACGGCCCGTGACGACGCTCTTCTTCTTGCTTCTGTTGCCGAAAATGTGTATGCACACGCACAAGATTCACCACTTGCCGATGCCAACACACATGCTCGTTGCTCGTTCAGCGTAGCTACAACCCGAAGCTTACCCGACAAACTTGTCGTCAATGCGTCACCCTCACTCGCCGTTTCGTTACTCTTTTTCGCCGAACACCAGCTTTCAACTCTTCGTCTCTGCTCACAACGCCGCTGTCTCTTTGTGCTCTGCTGCTACGTCGATCGTCGCTGCTGCCGCCTTCTGCGCACCAGTCGCTTGCCACTTCTTAGAAAACAATATTCCAGGGTACAGGCACAGAAGTAACGGTGCCTCTCAGCATACACACAGAAAAACCACCTCTTTGCGTTCGAACTGCTGCTGTATTAACAACTTGTCTCGTTGCCACCGCCGTCTGTCTGTCGCTTCTCTGCATACACACACGCAACGTTTTCTTTGTGTGCCTTTTCGTCGCCTCTATCTCTCTCGCTCGCAAGAGCTGCTATTGCTGCTATGCTTGCAACGCAATATTGTTTCAACAATTAAACAATATTATTAATTTTTTTTTTTTTTTTTTTCAGCTTCACGGCACCTTTACATCAATTGTTATTAAGTTGATATTGTTTTATTTTTGATCCATTCCCGGACGAGCCCCCATTTGTAATAGTTACTATAAAAATGTTGTTTATTTAAACTCAAATACTTTTATTATATTAAGACACTTATAGGTACTTATATTATTATTATAAAGATCGGATCTGGCTCTTAATATCAACTCAGTACATCGACGCAATTTAACTTAATTCAACTCAAATATTCTCTTCAACTAGCAATGCGATCACAACGAAATTCTATCAGCAAGTTATTTGTTCTTTCGCAATGCTCGTCGCATGATCCTTCGTGACGCAAAGCTGCACTACTACAAAACTACATTCCGAGCTCTAAAACTGCCGACCACTGCGTGTAGTTTTTGCTGCCTCTGTATTTTCTAAGAATCCCACATGTATATGTAAATATGTATATATATATATATATATATATATATATATATATATATATGTATATGTATATGTATATGTATATGTATATGTATATGTATATGTATATGTATATGTATATGTATATGTATATGTATATGTATATGTATATGTATATGTATATGTATATGTATATGTATATGTATATGTATATGTATATGTATATGTATATGTATATGTATATGTATATGTATATGTATATGTATATGTATATGTATATGTATATGTATATGTATATGTATATGTATATGTATATGTATATGTATATGTATATGTATATGTATATGTATATGTATATGTATATGTATATGTATATGTATATGTATATGTATATGTATATGTATATGTATATGTATATGTATATGTATATGTATATGTATATGTATATGTATATGTATATGAATTTGTATAGTTCAAGAGATGAAAACATTCGAGCAAAAAACAGCCGTGACGTTACGTGACAAGAATAGAAGTCGGTTTTGACTTAAAATTGTAATAGCACAAAGCTCAGCGAAGTGTTAAAGCCTTTTTGTATACAACTTTTTTTTAGTATGATTATGAATAATTTTGCAGGCTATTTCATTTGAAAACCTTTTCCTATTTTTTTTTACAGGACTTAGTATTAAATGTTAAAACATGACGTTACGTGCTTTAAATTTCCACAATACATTTTGAATTAATGATCGCCCTTAAAAATTTTAACGCAAATAAAACATTTATTTCGGCTTCAATATTAACATTAACTTAAATTGAAAGAAAAATAAAGTAATTCACAAAAAATTTGTTTTACCTCATCGTGTAGAGAGGAGCGTATACCGTGACGTTTCGTGACACACTTTTAAAATGTTCTAAAAAAATAAATATATTTTTTGTGACCCGAAAGCTTATTATATTTCTCTATAATAATTAAAGTTAAAAAAATGTGTTGGATGACTTTTAATTTTTTTGGTCGTGGTGGACCTTTCTGTGGAAATGCCCATATGTATTTGTGTTTGTGGATTTTTGGTTGGATACAAGGTGTCCCGTAGTCCGGTGTACTCTTTCATAGTAATGTTATTTTATATATGTATGTTTATATACAAATGTTCAGTACAATTGAACATTGTTTAACTATGATAACAAATAAATATATACAGTGTGTAATCTTTGTACGTATGTATGAAAGGAAACACTCGTCTAGACCAGACATCGGCATAAAGCATAGACCGTACGGGCCGAAGACATTCGGGAAGTCACACAGACACGAGCCGAAGAAGCGAGCTGCAGCTGCTGCGAGAGCTCAGTGGCAATTATGCTTTCATTGAAGAAGGGTCATGCTCGTTTTTATCGCATTATTTTTGAAGTACATTGAGCGAAAAAGTTCTGTACATTCGATCGACACAATATGCATTGGTGCACAGGCACTTACGTCTTTTACGTTTTTGTTGTTGTTTTAGTATTTTTATTATTAAGTTGTTGAGTTTAATTTAAGTTTTTTTTTGCAAAAATAAATAAGTTCTAATAATTTCCCTATATGTATACCATAAACAATTTTATTACGTGCTAGCGCACACATAAATATAAGTTGCTTTTCTTTTTGCGCAGTGCATGCAAGCAGCAGAGCGCACCAATACAGTCACATTTTTGGTGCTCTCTTTGTGCCGGTCTCTGGCATTTGTTCCTCACTTTTATTAGATGAAGGGTTGAAATGGAAAACCCTAATTAAAAAGGTGGCTGCTTATATAATTTCAAAATAATTCGTAATTCAGTCAGTTTACAATGTCATTTTTGCATTGTAAAAGTTGCAAGTGTTTGGCGCACGATATAGAGAGTCATAGGTAACGACAAGACGGTTGCAACTTTTCGGCTATCACTGCGCATGTACGTCACTTTTTACCAAAGACGACGCAATAGACTCGGAATGTGTGCCAAATAGGCACTTTTTTTAGCTAACCGGTGGCTGCTGCTCATTGGGGGATCTGGTTTGAAAGCGACTCCCCGCATAATAATAATAATATGCCTATTTGGCGTACACTGTGAGTCTATTGTGTTGCCTTTGGTAAAATGTGATGTCACAAGACTGCGACGCAATATAACGGAACATAACGGTCGTGCGCGTGGCGTAACCTAGTCTCTATCAATCGTGGGCGTAACCTAGTCTCTCTCAATCGTGTGTTTGGCGGTTCAACGCATAATATGCGTCGTATATGCACACATGTATACATATTTATATACATATACGTGTGAACAATGCTCAATGAACATGTGACGAAACGCCGACCTACGTCTTAGAGCGAAAGAGACAGACACCCATTGACAAACTACAAGCCGCTCACAACCATTCAACGAAAAATTCACTGAACTTTCACAATTTTTAAGGGTGAATTATGAGTGAGTCAGCTTTTCACTGAAATTTATGTGAGTGATAGTAACCGATAGTCCGTTAAGCGAGTGTTTCACTCATACTCAATACTTAGTGAACATTGCTTGTGTGAGTCAGTATAATTTTTGTTTTTGTAAACATCATTCATTTCAATAGATTTAGAGTGCATTCAAAAAGTGAGTCATTCTCTGCAGATCACTGTTATATTCGTAGATACTTACACAGCTGGACAGAATACTAGGTATGGGTCCTTCATTTTTATCAAAATGCAAATTGTGCACAGTTTAAAATATTTAAGATTTATTTTTGAATAAGATCATTTATAGCCGCTTTCCACACAAACGCGTCATGCCATCGATAACAGGCTAACTTGATAGGTCTTGGATGGTGTTTCTACTGCACTGGATGCGTTTGCAAACAGCTGATCGTTTGTTTGCAAGCAGAAAGATTGGAAAAAAATTGAAATCAATAAAAAAAATGGATTTAAATCATTAAAGTGTTATTTTATGTGTAGTTCAAATTGTAGATATACACTTAATCGAGTTGCAAGAAATTGCATTGCGGGTCATGGATCTGTGCAATGTGACTATAGGGGCAGTCGACGAGTGCAGCCCACGAAGCGTCTAGGCGTTGGTAACTATTGCATTAGTAGTATTCAGAAGCTATGTTGTATTAAATTTATTTATTTAATAGGAACGTCATGGCAACTTTTGGGAGTCGGACGTACCTCTTTGACCTGAAAAGATGTTTCGAGAAAGCTATCGTGTAGAGAGGCGCACCTTTTCAATGTTGGTTGAGCGGTTGTCTGGCCTGGCTAAATGAGACACTTCGTTCCGGCCAGCAATTCCACTGGAGAAGCGAATCGCCCTCGGTCTTTATGCACTGGGGTCATCTGCGGAATACCGAACTATTGGCAGGCTGTTCGGTGTTTCCAAGACGATGGTTTGCAAGATTTTGCATGAGTTCTGCTATGAAGTAGTATCAAAAATGGCAGAAGAAAACATGCCACCTAATTTATTGACAGATGACAAAGTCAAGGAATGTGTGAAGGGCTTTGAGAAGCTCGGATTTCCGCAATGTTTCGGAGCAATGGATAAATGAAATTTTTGAGTTTTTGGTATAAATTACAATTTACATGAATTTGTTGCAGATGGGTGCCATATTGAAGTGAGGCCAAAGGCGAAAGATTCGGTTGATTACTACAACTATAAAGGATGGTATTCAACGGTGCTCTTTGCTTTGGTCGATCACCGGTTAAAAGTTTATAATTTTTTTGCCGTATTCTTATGAAATTATTTTTATTGCAGAACGTTGTCACGACCCTCAGATATTTTCTGAGAGTAAACTAAAGGGCACGTTGGAAGAAACGTCTTTTTTCAAAGACAACAAAAAAACTCTTTCTCGCGTTGATGTTCCGGTGATTGTGTTGGGGGACTCGGCATTTAGCTTTTCCACCACCGTAATGAAACCATATCCATTTTCACTTTCACTTACGGCAGATCAGCGTGCATTCAACTACCAGTTGTCCAGGTCAAGACGCGTAGTGGAGAACGCTTTTAGCCATTTAAAAGCACGCTTCCGACGCATTGGCAAAGGGCTGGACAACAATATTGACAAAACATCGAATATAATTATGTGTTGTTGCATTCTTCTTAATTTTTTAAACGTCAATAATTCTAAAATTAATGAAAGATAGCAGCCCGAACAACAGACTTCGTTGGGTAACCACAACGAAGCCGCGCAAGTTATTCGACTTGCCATTGGCACGTACCTGAAGAATCAAATTAATTTTTAGACAATTATTGGATATTATTTGACAATTAAGACAATATTATATATATATATTAATTTATTCGTAAAAAAAATCACAATCATTATCACATTATTTTAACATTTATCACAATTTATTATTAACTAACACAGATAGATCATATATATATTATTACCACACTCAAACTATAAACTAACACACAAAACATCTTATACATATAATTATTATACTAATATTACTTAATTATTATTACTATTGTTATTTAGAGCGGCTAGCACCTTCTCATGTAATGATTTCATTTCTTCAGTTGCCGACGTTATGTTATCGGCAACCTGCGTCGGATGCCTTGTCCACTGAGCTATCGGTCCCTAAGTCATGTGTGCAGGTTTGTTTAAAACGGATATTTCTAAAAATATAATTGTCCAGTTAAGAACTTGGATAAATGAGCAAAAAAATAGCTGTTAGCGCAGGCTTAGAAATTAGAATTTACAAATGGGTCTGTTGATGTAAGTTACTAGTTGCCGGGGATGACGTAGGGACAGATAGCTCAGTGGACAAGGCATCCGCCTAACGAACGACAGTGATCGGGTTCGATTCCCACCAAGGCACCACTCATATACGGACAGTGTGAACAAAAATAAATTCTAATACAAAGGTTACTGAAGAGACTTGCTTGGCAGCAGTCGAAATAGTACTATCTAACCAGCCAACAAATTTAACTTTTCATTTTTTCAAATTCCAAAAATGACGTCAATCCAGCTAGATTTTCACAATTATTAGTTAAACGTATTTACTGTACCTAAATTTTTTTGTCAAATTTTCTATTTTGTTCTTGACTTCAATTCCTGTTGGCCCATAAACATCCATTTTCTGGGCCATTTCCATGTAAATGTGGGTATTTTTCTTACGTCTCTTAAGCCTTCTATATTCTCCTCCCACAACAAATAAGCTGAGGCCTCGTCAGACTGCATAAAAAAAGAAACGATTAAATGAATTAATATGAATTATTTAAATTGGTACTTACTATTTGGTTGAGACATTTTCGCCGTTTTTTTCGATTTGTTTATCATCAGCTGATAGCTGAGCAAAATAACGCGGTAACAGACGTAAATAAAATAACAGCAACGCAAAAACTCCAAATTCTCACAAAAAACAAGTTGGCACACCCCGCGTTCATTCCAAACTCGGCTTTTACCCATACCTAACAACCCATGTCCCATACCTAACAGCCCATGCAAATAGCATAGGACTTGAAAGTGCGTCAGGCGAGTTTCGATGTGAATGGCGAACGCGTTCAACGCATCCACCAATGGAAATCCACTATTAGATTACATATATAATTAAATTAAACTACATCTAAAATATAATTTTTATAACAAGAGACTTAGTATTTTAATTTTTATTGTTAAATACGGTTAGAGTCCACTATGTCCACAATTATTTTTTGAGTACTCCGTCCACTCTTTTGTGCATGGTTGTTATTAAGCGGCGACAGATATGCATAGGGATATCATGCCACACAGTTTTTACAGTTTCCCATAATTAGACTCAATTTCTGCTCAAATGCATAGAAATTCTTTTTTTTTGATTAACTCCAAAGGTATTCTAAGAGATTTAAGTCTGGAGACAGACTTGGCCACTCAAGAACCTGTATGTTGTTTTTCTGGAACTAATCTCGGACAAAGAATGAGAAGTGTTTTAAATAATTATCCTGTTGGAATATTCAAATGGGCGTATTACTAATTCAAACAAGTTCTTTAACTTAAATCTAATCATGATGGTCTTTTTCAGTTGAATCGGACCAACTACTTGATACAAAAAGCTTCACCACACCATTGTATAGGCACCACCAAGCTTAATATAAATTTAGTATAATTGATATGCAATTCTTTGCCATTCCGTTAACGAATATTCCTTCCTTAGTTCATTACCAAACAAAATTATCCTTGCTTAGCCGCTCCAAAGGAAATAGTTCAATTTTTTCGAATTACTTGACCCGCACCAAACTTTCTGAGTCAAAACCGAATTTTTTCCCATCTATTTATTTGCGTATTTAAACAAAGGAATTTTTCTAGTAATTTTACCAGGTTTATTTATATCACCACTACCACTGGTCGTCTTACGCCTGAATTACAGAAAAATTAGGTGTAAATAAAAAATAATAAATACATTTTATCTTGAATTATTTTGCATTTATACATTATTTTTCCCTTATTAAGGCGAAAACTGTACCTAAATGTACAGATTGCCGATTTACATTAAATGTATAGTTTGTAGTAAAACTTTAAAGTTCAGACATATTTTTTTCGATTTATATTCGATATTTTCAATTATCGGTTAATATGCAGCAGAGGCTCCTTGTTAGATTGGTTTTTCGATTTTCGCTGAATTTTTAAAGACTTTGGTCTAGCTTTTTTTCTTGAAACTTATTGTTCTTAGTCGAATATAGTCAGTTAACAATATTAAGCTGATTAAATAACGATTGCCATACAAAAGCGGATAATTACTTTTGGGGGCGCTATTCAAGTGACCCTAGATGTAAAACTAAACGTAGAATATCGATGTACTGTTATGATCCGACCAATCTGTCCCAATTTCATCAAAATCGAAACCCTATATCTTATAGCTCTCATAGAAACAATTGATCAATCATTTGAATTTTTAAGACGCCATTGCAAGGGTATATTGCATCGGCGTGTCGAAGATAACCGTATCTTTTTTGTTTTAGTTTGGCTTTAAACATTTACTAAATATCATTATGTCACATGGGTTCCCCTTGAAAAATATATAAAAGATCGTCAAAGGTGGCTACCGAGTACGAACGATTAAAGAGTTAACGAGTTTTACTTAAGGGCACCTACCGAACTGAAGGGTACGGATTAAGCCATATATACGTAAATATACATGAGTATTCAATGTATGTATATATATATATATATATATATACGTACTTATTTCTACAATTTAAAAGCGTTGGCTTCTAAAGCTACACGTCATACATTCATAAATACTTACGTACAGAGATATATACATAACTATGTATGTTAGTTTGTGTATCTAATGAAATTATCAGTCGACCAGGCATTTAGTTTATACTCACTCAGTCGAATACAACGCAAGGAGGAGACCATTCAGTGGTGTTTACGACTATTATCATGTGCAACGTCGAAACAAGCCAAAGATTTGTTATACTGGATTGTGATGGCGGGAGCGATGATGCTTGGGCCCTGCTGCTCCTTCTGCGCGCAGAGCAATGCGGACATCTTCAACTCCTGGCAGTGACCACCACCGGTTGTGGTAACACAACACGCGAGAACGCAGCTCTTAACATGAGGCGCATACTTAAAGCTTGTTCAAGGGAGGAAGTAAGTTCATAAGTATATATATGACATTTATATTCATATATATATATATATATATATATAAATATTATACCCTTGTAAAAGGGTATTATAATTTTGTACCGAAATGTGTAACGCATAGACATTCTGCTCAGTTTGATAAACATCGCACAACTATATCATATAGCCGCCATAGGAACGATCTGCAAAATATTGACATTTTTTGAGAGGACCAGTTCAAGTGCGTGCAGAAGATTGCCGTTTCTTTCTTGTCTACATGGCAATGTTTTTATTATTATTATTATTTTTATAATTATTATTATTATTATTATTATATGATTATTATTATAATTATTACATATTATTATAATTATTACATATTATTATTATTATTGTGACATATTATCATTATTATAATTTTTAAATATTACTATTATTTCATATTATTATTATATTGTTTGACAATTTTCGCCTTTAATGCCAAGGTCCCAATTTATCTGGGTGCTGTTCAACCACTAATAGGTAACATCGATGCTGACAAAAAATTTTTCCATGGGTGCGATGGATTTGGTGATTGCCTTGTGGATGACAACTGTACACATGTATCCAGTTTTGTACATCCACAGCATGCTGTCACAGCCATTTATGAGCTTTGCAAGGAGCGCCCACAGCAAATCACTATTATTGCAATTGGTCCACTTACTAATTTAGCACTGGGCTACACTATGTACGGTGAGCTGTTTGGGCAGTACATTAAAAGTGTTTATATTATGGGCGGAAATCATCAGGGAGTGGGTAATTCATCACGCTCCGCCGAGTTCAACTTTCACTCAGATCCAGAAGCTGCACATGCCGTGCTGTTAAAGACACGTTGTCCTATCACTATACTTCCATGGGAGCCGTGCACCAAGGAGCGTTTTAACATATCTATTGTAAGTAATCACCTTCACCTGGTTCCAATCGGCCTAATAAAGATACATACATATGTACTTTCTATTACAGAGCTGGCGCTTAAATGAATTTGGTGAACGCGCTGCTGCTGCTAATCGCGTTGCCATTGACATTCTTACTCGGGTAGAAAGTGCACAGTATGTTGACGATACATGGAATCCGTGCGATGCATTAGCAGTAGCTGTATGGCTTTTTGATAAAAGGTTTGTCAAAAAGCACAGCACTTGGCATGCCACCGTCGATCTTACAGGCACACACACTCGCGGTCAAATGGTGCTTGATCACTTAAGAGAGCTTGAAAAGTTTCCCGTGAATGTGCGCATTATTGAACTAGTCGATGACGTTTTCTTCAAAGATATTATCGAATGGGTTGCTGGCTTGCGAGATGAAGCCTTTTTGTTAAATTCAAAATAAAAATGTACTCATTAGAACACAGTTTATATGTGTATGTATATTCCAAGTCAGGGAGTGAAGACGAACCTCCATTATCAATTTTTGGGTTAAAATATTCCATATGCAAAAGACAAAACTACAAGTTGAGTATTTTAATTAATTACTTTCTAAAAATTTTGAAATTGTATCAAAATCGTTAAAGCTGCAATCACAGAGCAGATAGAATAAAGAGTGAAAGTTTCAAAAACAGTTTTACCGTTAACACTTCATATTAGGTTTCCAGCTCGGTTACACATACACAAAACACATATCTAAGTAGCTACTAATGGCCGATTTCCACACAAACGCGTCATGTCATCGATAACAGGCTGACGCGATAGGTCTTGGATGGTGTTTCTACTGCACTGGATGCGTTCGCAATCAGCGGATCATTTGTTTGCAAGGTGCAAAACATCAGTAAACAAAGTAATAAATATTCTTTAAATTTAACCAACAGAATTTTTATTACAAGTGCAATTTTAAATGAGCATATGCACTTAATATAAAATCTCATGGTCGTACTATGGTACGAGTTACAACTTCTAGAACTTCTGGCAGGTGGGTGCCACCTTGAGCAGCACCCAAGGGCAACATATGCAAATGATGCTTTGATTTATAGAATATGGTAATCAGCGGTTATTTTTGTTTTGGTTGACCATCATCACAAATATGATAATATAATAAAATAAATTGGGTTCTTAACGCAGATATATATAATTATAAGAGCCCGCTGCCCTGGTCGCTGCCATGAATCTGGTATATTTTTTTAGGAGAGCAAAATAAAAGTGAAGTAAGAAAAAAAGTCATCATTTATTTAGAATATTAAAAGCTTTAAAACTTTGCAGTTCTAGGAATTGTTTTTAAATATATTTGTCATTAATTTTAGCGCCTTAATTTTGAAATTATGATTGTCGAAAACACCTGTTTTTCTCAAAACAGCAAATTAACAGAAACACAATCTATGAAATTATACCAAAAATGAGTTGGCATACCCCGCGTTCATTCCAAACTCGACTTTTTCCCATACCTAACAGCATGTGTGCATGCATGTTTTTCAAATATTTTGGTGTTTTTTGCCTATCTGCCAATTGTCAAGAGTACAACATAAGACATATGACGTCATATAAGTTTGATATTATAATCAAATACTTTATAGACACTTTTGTTTTTATACAAACGACTAAATTTATTAATTGCAATATAATATATATAAGTTAAGTTATATCCACAAGTCATGACTAAAAAATAAGCAACTGTTATAAGCATAGTGGCACTTTATCACCAGTGTTTTTTTTAAAAAACTGCAGTCGAAGTAGCAGAAGTCGCACAATTTTTGCTTTCCTCTGTTTCGATTGCCTGCGACTCTTTAATATTAGCTATTGCTTCTGTTTCTGCTTTTGGAAATAACAGAAGTCACAGTCGAAGCAGCAGCACAAATACAACAGCGACAAAAATCCAGCAGCAGCAGCAGTCGCAGTTTTTCAATTTTGACTTTTGCTGCGCTGTTGCTTTTTTGTCATTTTTATTTTCGCGCCTTCATTTTAAAATTGATATTGTTAAAAACAGCTGTTTTGTGCAAAATTGAGCTAACTGCAACTTAACAGAAACGCAATCTTTGAAATTTTACCAAAAACGAGTTGGCACACCCCGCGTTCATTTCAAACTCGGCTTTTTCTTATACTTTACGTACGTCAGGCGAGTTTCGATGTGAATGGCGAACGCGTTCAACGCATCCACCAATGGAAATCCACTATTCCTCGTCATTAGCTGTGCGACATTTGCTAAGCCGGAAATGTTCCTGGATTTTAAATAATTTATTAAATAATTGAATAATATTTATTTAATATTTACATAGAAGTAGGAGTTAAAATTTATTTGGTAAGCAAATAATTAAACATTAAAAATGCAATATATTTAAAAAGACACTTCCACTCTTTATTCTATCTGCTCTGTGATAAAGCTGGGCTTCCATTGGAATATGCGTTGGAAGCGTTTGTGAATAACATCGAAGGAATATGTTATTTGGTAAATCTACTATACCCGTACTTATTCGGAGAGAGCACGTAAAGCTATGATTTTGGTCTCAACACACGCGCAAATAATCAGGGATCTGAGAAATATGGGAGCACCTTGAACGTTTTGTCGAATTTATTGTTAAAATAGTAAATAAAAGTCGTTCCATACAAGCGAAATCCGATAACCGATACATAAATTGGACATAATCGTTAAGCGGTCAGCTGTTATGTTATGTTATATGTAACAGAGTAGTGTTGATATATAAACAATCGAATAGTGTTCAAAAATTCCGTTTAATGTTTGGAACCTTCCAACTTATTCAAATTTTTGGCGGTCAAATTTAAATAACCAACAAGATTTATTTAGTCAAATTTATTCAAATCTAGTCAATATATAATAAATATATTTTTATTAATAAAGGCAAGGTTTTAGTGACGTTGAATTGTTATATTGAAAATTCTGCAATAGCGTCGCTCTCCGTATGTATATTGTGCAGTTAACCTAAGTTGTTGTTTGTTTTGTTGTTGGCTGATCTTAAATTTTTAAGACAGTCAACTTGTGGTGTTTATATTATAATAACTGTGAAAATTATTATGAATATATATTATTATTATGAATAATAGGGCGTACCGTCCCTTATTGGTAAAGGCAAGGTTTTAGTGACGTTGGATTGTTATATTAAAAATCTAGCTGGATTGACGACATTTTTGAAATTTGAAAATAGAAATATTTGAAATAGAATTGTCCAGTTAGGAACTTGATAAATGAGCAGAAAAATAGCTGTTGTCCAGTTAGGAACCTGATAAATGAGCAGAAAAATAGCTGTTAGCGCAGACTTAGAAATTAGAATTTACAAATGGGTCTGTTGATGTAAGTAACTAGTTGCCGGGATGACGTAGGGACCGATAGCTCAGTGGACAAGGCATCCGCCTAACGAACGACAGTGATCGGGTTCGATTCCCACCAGGCACCACTCATATACGGACAGTTTGAACAAAAATTAATTCTAATACAAAGGTTACTGAAGAGACTTGCTTGGCAGCAGTCGAAATAGTACTATCTAACCAACCAACAAACTTAACTTTTCATTTTTTCAAATTCCAAAAATGTCGTCAATCCAGCTAGATTTTCAATATAACAACCCAACGTCACTAAAACCTTGCCTTTACCAATAAGGGACGGCACGCCCTGTTATTCATAATAATAATATATATTCATAATAATTTTCACAGTTATTATAATATAAACACCACAAGTTGACTGTCTTCAAAATTTAAGATCAGCCGATAACAAAACAAATAAAAACTTAGGTTAACTGCACAATATACATACGGAGAGCGACGCTATTCTATGTGTGCAGGTTTGTTTAAAACGGATAATTCTAAAAATAGAATTGTCCAGTTAGGAACTTGATAAATGAGCAGTAAAATAGCTGTTGTCCAGTTAGGAACCTGATAAATGAGCAGAAAAATAGCTGTTAGCGCAGGCTTAGAAATTAGAATTTACAAATGGGTCTGTTGATGTAAGTAACTAGTTGCCGGGATGACGTAGGGACCGATTGCTCAGTGGACAAGGCATCCGCCTAACGAACGACAGTTATCGGGTTCGATTCCCACCAGGCACCACTCATATGACGGACAGTTTGAACAAAAATAAATTCTAATACAAAGGTTACTGAAGAGACTTGCTTGGCAGCAGTCGAAATAGTACTATCTAACCAGCCAACCAATTTTACTTTTCATTTTTTCAAATTCCAAAAATGTCGTCAATCCAGCTAGATTTTCAATATTTTTATTAATATTAGATGCTATCAAATTTGATTAAATACCGAAACAATACTAATAATTAAAATAAAATTTTCTTTTTGTATCAGCCCCAAAAAGAAATACGTGATTTTGTTAAGTCTACTACAAACAAGAAAATCGACAAATTAAAGTAAGTTAAATATTTATTTATATTATATGTATATTTGTATGTACGTATATAATTTAACATATAATTTTTATAAAATCGAAAACTAACAAAATTCATCATACAGGGTACTCAACACTGGTCGTGTACGGTTACTATAAAAGTCGCTCTGTGAAATTTGTCTAAATTTTCCAAAAAAACATTCTAAAAGCCCACAATTGTGGCAGTTTATTTGTACTGTGGCCACTGTGTCACTTTTATGTGAAAAGCTGAGAGATACGCTATTAACGTTATTCTTGTGGAATAAATAGTGAGCGGAGCTCCAGAAAATTTCCTGGTGCTCCGCTGGCATTCTACATCAGTGTGTGTGTTATTGTGCTGACAACTCATCCCTGATTGTGAAGGTCGGCAAGTACTTCAGCCCTGATGTAAGCAACACTGCCGAACAGTGCTGTGAACTATACTAATTTGATTTACTTATATCGATTGTCGATAACAAGAAATAAATTGCATCGTCATGGATAAACGATTGCATCCGAAATCGCAGCCGACGCATTGGCACTGCACTCGCTTCAAGAAAATGCTGGAGAGTCACCAGCCGAAATCAGAGCCAGAATTATGAAGGATGCGGTGGTTAAAATGACAAATAGTCAAGTTAGTATATCTAGTGGCAGTAGTAGCAATTGGGTTGCAACAACATGCAGCACTTCTTGTACATTGACGTCGTCAATTTCAAGTCAGGCCTCTACTTATACGGTCACAACCTTGTTAAGTGGAGGGGTATGTTCCACCCGAATATTGTGATTATAAATAATGCTACTAATCAAGTAACTTATAATGCTCCTGAGAAAGGAGCCGCAGAGGTCACTTAACTGGCAGACCATTAAAATAAAGCGTAAGCCGTCGTCTCATTTGACAAAGGTGAACATCAAAAAAGGGAGATTGATTGCTACTCAGCTCAAAGGCGATAGGGAAAAGGGAGTTTGATTGCTACTCAGCTTAAAGGCGATCCCAATAGTAACCGTTTTGCAACGCTTGCAAATGAAGTAGAGGTTGATGATCCAACAGAGATGATT
>JAWNNH010000714.1:0-17960 GCA_035043045.1 Hirtodrosophila alboralis | reverse complement strand
CTTTAGTTATTGATACAACTTTAGTCACGACCAGGAACAAAAGAGTATATAGACCGGTCAGCCCATAGAAGGAAAAAGGCCCCCCCAAAAATTCATCATAGGTCCATTTTGCACTTCGGGTTTCGTCGGGTGTTTCTTACGCTCTTGTCACGTGAGAGAACTCAAAATTCCATAGCGGACCTTTGGTGGTGGGGAGAGAGAGAGTGAGAGAGCAGCTTGTGGACAGACGAGGGCACTCATTTTCAAGTACATTGAGCGAAAAAGTTGTGTACATTCGATCGACACAATAAGCGTTGATGCGCCAAGACACAATATAAGCCGCCCAAATTACTGAAACTTTAATGCGAACTTAGTAATTAGCATTTATTTAGGATCTGACAACGAAAATTAATTATCTTTTATTTTAAATTTATCAGTTAATGCAGAATGTTTGTATAACAATAATACATGCATATGGGCTTACAAATATATTTGTTGCTTTTCTTTTTGGGCAGAGTATGCGAGTGAACTGCTCTCCCATTTTGGTCGTGCTCTTTCTGTCGATGTATACTTTAGCGCGAACTGATAGAATTTAATAACTACGCACGAAATACCCTTTACCATTGACTCAACAAAAAAATTATTAGAATTTGTATTTAAATGAACAGATTCATAATTATTAGCACATTTATAGCATAATACAACATATTGATGTTTTCTTTTTAAATCAAGTAAGCAAATACTCAAAATATTACTATAGAATCTCATTCAAATTTGCAGGGTATGCTAACATCGACTAATAATATTTTGTTGGCACTTGAGCTGTTGTCGATTTTCAATTCCTAAAGAAATTTTGTTTGAATTTTGTTTTAAGGCATAGACCGCCACCGGTAGCCCCTGGGGGCCGAAGACATTCGGGAAGTCACACAGACACGAGCCGAAGTAGCGAGCTGCAGCTTCTGCGAGAGCTCAGTGACAAATATGCTTTCATTGAAGAAGGGTCATGCACGTTTACGTTTTTGTTGTTGTTTTAGTATTTTTATTATTAGTTGTTAAGTTTAATTTATGTTTCTTGCAAAAATAAATAAATTCTAACAATATGTATGGAAAATATGAACTGGTTTTGGGTAATCAGCTGCAGGATATGATTTGGAAAGTTAACCCTGCATAATATACGACAATGCCAAGCGCATCTAAGGTCTGATTTTACTTATGGTGGGTTCATTATACCTTTGCAAAAGGGTATTATTATACCCTAGCAAAATCGTATTGTAATTTTTTTTTCGAAATGTGATTTGTTTAGAAAGAAACGTCTCTCACACCATAAAGTATATATTTTCTTGATCAGCACGTCGGGCTGAGTCAATAAAGTCATGTCGGTGTGCCTGCCTGTCTTTCTGTCTGTTTCTAAGCAAACTTGTCTCTTAGTTTTTGAGCTATCTTGATGAAATTTGGCAAATATACTTTTTTTTCTGCTACAGTTCATTTGTGAGAATCAGCCAAATCGGACCACTGTATCATATAGCTGCCATAGGAACGATCGGTTCAAATACTTGTTTTTCAAGATATCAATCCCTGCCATTATGAAGTTTTTCCTCTCTTGACAGAGTGTTATTATCTTTTACTCTGAATATTCTATTGCTAAGATAAAGTTTTTGTATAATACAATGCATTCCAAGTCCGTCGAAAGCATTTTCCATGTCGATGGAATTAATTGATACATGACTTTTTGCCGGGAGCTTGTTGCAAATTAAATTATCAATTACTATTTTATTTGTATGCGTTATGGGTTTGGGACAAGATTATGGGTATACGTATTGGTTTTGAGACAAGATTATGGGGTAGTTGTTGATTACCACCATGAGTTTATTTCAGATTTAATTAAGAAGATGCGATTTACACTTTAAATTAAGATATTTTGATAAACAAAAAAAGATGTTCATACAACAACAACATTTTGAACAGAGCTGTTTTATGGAAGCTGTACGATATAGTGATTTGATCTGCCCCATTTTAGGATATATACTATGTTTGGGTGCAAAAAATATCTGTGCTAAAGATATGTCATTAGATGCGGTTGGCATGTTTCTCGTATCAGCAGCAGCAGCGTATTAACCAATTAAAGTCCCCATTTTTCATACGTTTTGAGTCTATTGCGTCATCTTTAGTAAAATGCGACGTCACGCGTTCGCGATGCAATCAGGGGTGTCACGGAAATCTCTTTCAACCGAATTCCAACCGAAAACCAATCCGTTGGTGTCACAGAAACCTCTAGTCGATCATTTCAATACATCTACTGTTTTAACTAGAGATTTGTTTTTTTTTAAATAAAAGTAGGTTAAAAAGCTTAAACAATAATATTTGTACTATTTTTCAGCATTTTCATTTTTCTAAATTTAATTTGTTTTAATTCATCATTTTGTATTTTACACAATCTTTAGTAAACGCTGCTAGCAGTCGGTCTATTAAGATTTTATCTCCATTCATTGCGTTTTAATTGTTTATTAATTTATGTAAATTATCATATTTATAGCCCAAGTAAGTTGGCAGATTTTTGTGAGATCGATAAATGTGAATACCAATCGTAGGAAGAAGATTGATTGTTAATTTAGTTGATGTTTTTTTTGTTTATTTAATTATTAAATTTTTTATTTTCTCTGTCACTATTTGTCTTCTGTGAAGAAAATCAATGGCAAACAGACCGGCAATTGGCATTTTTATAAATAATGTTAATTTGGGCCAAAAACTTGAACATTTTTATTTATTTTGTGTTAAAATAATCGAATTTCTTAAAATTATGTTTGCAGTTGATTTTCTTTGCAGAATTCAATTATAGGCACTATACACAATGTAATGCACAATGTGCTGCACATTAAAGAGCGTTCAAAGACAAAATATGCAGTAAATACTTGAAATTAATGAGGATGGTAACAAATAGTTCGTTTTGTTTTTCTTGACCCTCATCAGAAACAATAATTTAACAAAACAAGAAAGAAACGGCTATATTCGACACACCGAGGCTATAAACCATTGCAATGGTCTCCTTAGAAAATTTTGAATACCAACTTAGGTTTTGATATCTGAAAAAACAATAGTTTTTCAAACGAGCACCTATGGGAACTATAAGATATAGTGGTCTTATTCAAACTTGGTCTGATTGTACAAATCGTAATTCTACACAGATATGCCAAGTTTGGTTTTGATATCTTGAAAAACAAAAAAGGTATTCATACAAACACTTTTTGTGAAAATTAAGTGTCTTCGATTGTTCCTCCATAGCTATATCATGTAGTGGTCCGATCGGGCTGATTTTGACATACAAACTACATACATTATCAAGCTTAATCTGTGCCGAGATTCATCAAGAATATATATACTTTATAGAGACGTCTCCTTCTATACATTACACATTTCGAGACAAAATTTTAATACCCTTGAGTTCTTGATGCAGAGTTCTTGTGACCCTCTGTTAAAAAAATAAAAGCAGGGCCCTACGTGTGTCTCCTTCGTGGACTAACCCGACAAGTCCATCTATGGGTCGCGAGTTAATTTACCCTGTCATCACACACGTAACAAAAAAACAAAGAACTCACAAACACACGAACACTACGTTTGACAATACAAAAAACTGCACAATATGAATTTCAATTTAAATTCAAACGACGATACCAATGCTGCCGAAGCTCACTTCACCATACTATTGATAACTTCCCTCTCCTTCCCGCCTTAATAAATTAATAAATAAATAAATAATTGAATAATATATAAATAAATAAATAATATAATTAAATATATGAATGATTATGTAAATCAATAAATAAATGCGAATAAAAAATTATGTTTTTTTTAATAATTAATTTACCAAATAAAAAAAAAATTTTAGGATGTTTAACATAAATGGACTTAAACAGCTAACTGCCACAATTGCTGCCGTCTCTTGGTAGGCGTGTTGGTGCCTTTGTGCAGCAATATAAGGGTCGGTTTGGCGACGGGGCGGTTGGCGTTCATGTGGGTGTGTGCCAATAGCAGTAATTATTGTGAAGCGGGATAATTAAAAAAGAAAAACTGGCCAGGTCTGCCGGTGCCACTTATCACTTTTTCTTTTTTATAACATTTTCTTTATTTATTTAAATTTCTTTATTTCTGTTCATTTTTATTTTTATGTTTATCACACAACGATTTAATTATGTTAATGTTTTTTTTTTATTAAGTATTAAGTATTAATTATTAATTTCTTTTCCAAACTTTAATTTTAATTTTGTAACTTCAACACGACCGCACTTCAGCTTTCTAACTGATCTCTTCTTCTGATCGCTGACTGCCCTTCTGAGCGCCAAATTTCCTTTTGCTCTTTTTCCCATTACCCAGCACCACGATATAGAGAGCCATAGGTAACGACAAGACGGCTGCAACTTTTCGGGTCTCACTGCGCATGTACGTCACTTTTTACCAAAGACGACGCAATAGACTTGCAATGAATGCCAAATAGGCACTTTTTTTAGTTAATCGGCTGCTGCTGCTGATTGGGGGATCTGATTTGGAATGGACTCCCCGCATAATATAGGAAAATGTCAAGCGCATCTAATGACATACCTCCGACTTCTACATGTGGGCAACAGAAATGTGGGCAATACATGGAAAGACTGTTAAACAACAACAACATAGAGAGTGCCGCTCTCTCTCCTTTAAATAAGGTGTGACCCACTTTAGATCAACAACCTCAGTTGAGTTCGGAGGAAATAAATCTCAATTTTTATTATATAGGATTTTGTTAAATTATCTTTTAAGGATATTTTTATCTACAATTTTTCAAGCAATTGATGCTAAAAATACAACGTCTTTCAAAATAACGGTTTTCAATATTTCCACAAGATTATCAGTTCAACTGGCTAGAAGTTGCGACAAAAAACTTTTGTGATAGTTTAATTTGAATTTCGATTGGCATTTTGGTCCATTGGTTAAATAGTAGCCGATTTCCACACATACATGCCATCGATAACAGACTGAAGGGATAGGTCTTGAATGGTGTTTCTACTGCACTGGATGCGTTTGCAATCAACAACAAATGATCACATTTGTTTGCAAGTTGCAAAATTTAGTTTACAAAGTTATAAATATTCTTTAAATTTGACCAACAGAATTTTAATGACAAGTGCAATTTCAAATGAGCATATCCACTTAATATGAAATCTTAATGTCGTGCTGTGGGCCGAGTTTTAAATTATAGAACTTGTAGCGTGTGGGTGCCACCTTGTAGCATAGGACTTGAACGTGCGTCAGGCGAGTTTCGAGTTTCCACTAATAGTGGATTTCCATTGGTGGATGCGTTGAACGCGTTTGCCATTCACATCGAAACTCGCCTGACGCACGTTCAAGTCCTATGCTATTTGCATAGGCTGGTAGGTATGGGCATTAACAAAAGAGTATACATAGACCCGCCGCCCCATAGAAGGAAAATAAATACCCCGAAATTGCATCATAGATCCATTTTGCACTTTGGGTTTCGTCGGGTGTTTCTTACGCTCTTGTTATATATATATATATATATATAATTCGTTAGCGGACCTTTGGTGGTGGAGAGAGAGAGAGAGAGAGAGAGAGAAAGAGAGTAAGAGAGCAGCTTGTGGACAGCCGGGGGCACTCATCACGATATAGAGAGCCATATGTAACGACAAGACGGCTGCGGTCTCACTGCTCATGTACGTCACTTTTTACCAAAGACGACGCAATAGACTCACAATATATGCCAAATAGGCACTTTTTTTTAGTTAATCGGCGGCTGCTGCTCATTGCGGGATCTGATTTGGAAGCGACTCCCCGCATAATATAGGAAAATGTCAAGCGCATCTAATGACATACCTCCGACTTTTACATTCTGAATATTCTGTACAAAAAAAATTATTTTGTCAAAATCGGCCAATAGGTCGTAAAGGTATTGCCCATTTACTTTGATAGAAATCTTGAACCTGTTCAGTTGAACGGCAGTGTACTTAATAGGACCTGATATGCCTCTTCGGAAATCTTTCTGCGCGCCGTCCTGCATTATTTGTCGTCAATATTTTCACCGATTATTTTCTTAACTACTTTTCGTCATTGGCTACGGGGTGGCTGATGGGTAGGCTGAAAAGTAGGTGCCTCCATTTTTGACTACTTTTCGTCAGTATTTTCACCACCAGATGCATTACCAGAAATTAAAAAAAAAAAATCATTTTATTTCAATGATATTTATTTGATTTCGGAATTTTAGTTTTCGATCACCTTATATTTTTTTTTTTAACCTGTGCTAGTGTCGTGTGTTCAAATTGATTCTGCAATAACATAATATAATATTTACCAAATATTTGAAGAGTAAGAGATGTAATGTTTTATAGTTTGATTAAAACTTCTTGAACGCTATCCCCAATAATATTAATAATTAGCAAAAACACGACTGCTTAATTCCACAAATTTCACAACAATGAAAATATTCTGCAAAAACCAAACACAAAGAAGAGACACGCGGCACTTTAGACTGTTCTTTGTTATTGCAACTGCTACACTACAAAAAGTTATGTCGCGATTGGCCCTTCGATTGACGGAAAGTAATGCAGCTGGTAGTTCATAGCAAAAAGATTGACGGGAAGTAATGCAACCAGTAGCCAACATTGAATCTTTCTTCGATAAGTAACGCAGCTAGTAGCTCAAAGCGAAAAGGAAGTAATGCAACATGTAGCGTAAAACGAAATTCTTGACGAGCAGTTAACAACGAAATCTTTGACGAAACGTAATGCAGATTGGGGAGAGTGACCGCTTTTGATGTAAGTTGCTATTTACAAACCGGTCATAGACTACCGAGCGAACTGGCGGGTATTTGCAAAGCGTTCAAAGACTCCCGAGGGAACTGGCGGGAATCTTCTCCAACGACAATACGGTGTTTACCAGCACTGTAAAACGTTTGCACATTCATTTAGATTTTTGACTATCGAGTATCTCCATTTAACATTTGCATATATATTCTATATTAAAGATTCGATGTCCTGCATCTATTAAAACTGTGCAAATATGACGCTTTCTGGCACTTAAATTTTGGTTTTCAAAATTAAATCGTGATCTGTAGGATCAAAATGATTTATTTAATGCGATATTATCCTATTAGCGCTTAATTAAAGAATTTCCTTATTATTTCAACAGTTTCAAAAATTATGTCTTATTTTTGTGTTCACAGCCATAATATTTTTTTTTCCAAGTGCTGGGGAAATTTTTCCAATGTTCGAATGGCAACATAGCAATTTTCCAAAATGTTTCATATATACCCTTACTTAAAATATTGTAATTTATCGTTATCGTTAACGCTATCGCTTTCAATGTTGCTACCTAATAAATGTAAATACAGACACAAGAATTTTTGTGGATGCTGTAATTGAAAAAAAAGAAAACAAAGCAAAAACCTGTGCAAGACGTAAGCAAATAAACGGATCATAAATGGGAAACTTTGTGAGTAGACAGAATGCTGTTGTCGAGGAAGCAGATCACACTACTAATCATGCCTACAAATATCCGCCACGTATGGGCAACTTCTTTGGCACGCACTTTATAATGGGTGGTGAGCGCTTTGACACACCTCAACCCGAGTCCTATTTGTTTGGCGAGAATGCGGACTTAAATTTTTTGGGAAATAGGCCCACTGCATTTCCCTATCCACCACCACAGGCCAATGAACCAACTAAAACGCTGAAAAGTCTGGTCAACATACGGAAGGAATCAGTGCGTTTTGTACGCGTGCCAAATGACAAAAAGCCAAGTTATGCTGATGTTAAAGCCGATACTTTGCAGCAGAATGACACAATTAAAAAGATAAAGGACAGCAGCATTGCTACCATTGAGCAGGTCGATGGCAATGTCCTCTGCAACATTGTGGAAGGCGGTATCGATACAGAAACTGGGCCACCTAGCCGTTATTATAACATTGAGTTCACCTTCGATTCAGATGCAAGGTGCGCCATTACCGTGTACTACTTTTGCACTGAAGACGTGAGTCCCAGCGGCGTCAAACTGACCCCACGCGAAGGGTTAACGCTCACTTCGGACACGTATCACTACGAAAAAGGCATAAATCAGTCTTTTTCCCAGCCCAGCCACATATTTAATCCAAAACTAATACCAGAAGATGATCTTGTCTACAATGCTGGTCGCGAACAGTATCCAGTAGCCATACACTGTGTCATCGAGGAGGGCAACGATGAGTCTCGCCAATCGCATACAACCATTTGCGTGATTGATCACCATCCAGAGACTAACAGCTATGTGCTGCGTGCGCTCAAACAAAAGATATTTGTAGACGGCCTCTGCTATCTGCTTCAGGAAATCTACGGAATTGAGAACAAGGCGGTGAACAAGTCTTCTCTGGATGAAGAGATCGACGACCATGGCAGTGAGTGTGTCATCTGCATGAGTGAGACTCGCGATACACTCATTCTGCCCTGCCGACATCTCTGTCTGTGCAACTCGTGTGCCGATTCATTGCGCTACCAAGCGAACAACTGCCCCATATGCCGAGCTCCATTTCGCGCTCTACTACAAATAAGAGCAGTACAAAAGGGCATTAGTACACATGTGCTGCACCAGAATACGCCAAACTCGGTGGCATCCGAGCCAGCTCCCATTGATGTCCCGCCTGGATATATACCTGTTTCACTTATTGAAGCTCTCAATGGACCGCCACAATATGTGGCACGAGCCAGGTATTTAAAAAAACATATAGCACCTAAAGACCAAAGAATACGTTCTTTGCTTAATGAGTTCGAATGTTTTACATACACACACATGCTTTGAATGGTTTGCTGAAAACAGAGTAGATCAAGTGGTGACATTGTTGCCGCGTTTTTTCACACAATGTATGTAAATTTTTGGTTTTGCATAACTTTTATGATTTCCCTCTAACTAAAATGCTGTTACTAAATACTTGTAAATGCTAAATATGCCCTAAGCCCTAAGCGCTACCAATTTCAATTAACACGGAAATACAACTTATAATTGGCAGCTTAGATTGATATATCTCCTAAAACAAAAATGTTGATCAAACAGCACATTTTTCAAACGATTGTTCCTATGATGCCGCTTTGACATAGCTGCCCGGTAGTTAATATAATATAATATGTATTTATTTTATATAATACATTCCAAAATTAACGAATCTTTGTTTAATGATAGTCTCTAATTTGTATATTCTGTTTATACCCTTGCAAAATGGTATTGTAATTTTGTCAGGAATAATCGGAAGACCATTGCAAGGGTATATAGCTTCGGTGTGTCGAAGATATCCGTTTCTGTCTTGTTTTTAATTGAGAATGAGCCTATTTATTGTAAAACACACAGATTATACTAATATTTCATATTCATATTCAATTTCATATTTCATCATACGTACAATTATATGCAAAAAATACGTATCGGGACAAACTTTGAAAGTCGATATAAATTTTCTTGCTTGGCAGCAGTCGAAATAGTACTTTCTGACCAGCCAACAAATTTAACTTTTAATTTTTTCAAATTCCAAAAATGACGTCAAGCCAGCTAGATTTTCAATATTTTCTTAATTATTTAAAATAGAGTTTGGTACAAAGCATTTTATTATAACCTTGCAAAAGGATATTATATCTCGAAATGTGTAACGCATAGAAGGAGACGTCTCCGACCCCATAAAGTATTTATATTATCTATGCAAATAAGTCTCAGTTTTTTATGTTTTTTATGAAGTTTGGCACAGATGCTTCTTTCTGCTGCAGGCAGTACATATGTCAAAATTAGCGGAATCGGACCTCTATATCTTTTAGCTGCTATAGGAACGATAGGTTCTTAAAATTTTGAACTTTGAAGGTCAGTTGAATTGTTAGACAGTTTTTATCCTATATTTAGACGTGTTATATCGAGATCGAAATTTTGACTTTTCTTTGACTCATTCTGCAGAAAGTGGTGCGTGCTTTTGTTTCCTTTTCTTAACCATTTGTGCAGGCGCTCTTATAAGCTGGTATTCAGCAGATCGCAGTTTTTCGTTAATCCAAGCTGCTTTCAGCTTTGGGAACGTAGCTGAATTATAAAAATTTGTTTTAATAATAAAGCTAACACATTCTTAGTGACTAGCTTATCAATATTTAATCCGCTTATTTTAATGTCAGAAATAATAGATTTACCAACATTGTACTCGACGGTCAGCTGACGAAGAGATCTTTCTCCATTTATTTATTTAAAAGAGATAGAAATATATGTTTGTTATTTTTAACAGGCACCGTATAGTTGCAGCCTAAATCTACAAGCTGAAACAGAATTCGACCGTTGGCGTCACCGTTTTTTAGAATTTAACTGTCATTTTATCGTGGTCTAACTGTACAATACGAATTCTTGAAAGACACAACAAACGCAACGACAACTTACAACTGAAATAACAATCCATTGCTTTGGAAAATATCAAAAATACGTGCCGAATATATCATTGTGTTGTACTGAGGTTAGGCTGCCTGCTTTTACACTTAATTTCGCTAGTTCTCTAGCATTGTTAAATACTAAAATTAATGTGTCCGAATTTTAGAGGTCACAAAATTCAGGGTTATCCGGATTACAGAGTATACAATAGAAAAAATTTTAGTGTCCGGATTTTCCGGATATCTGAATTAACGAGATTGTTATCTATTTATCAATTTTTTTTTCAAATTATTATAAAAATTGGAAATAAGATATATTTTATGCTTTTTAAATAATAATTTAAATTTAATTATTTCAGAATTTTTTTTATTTAGATAAATAGTTTTTCCAGGATATTGAACCTGAATTTGTATATCTAAGATTTTCCCATTCATCTAGATAATTTGCGGTTTGATTTTTTTTCGACTTTTAACTTTTATTTGCTATCTTAAAAATGATAACCATTACTGTTCCTGGATTTTGTAAATATAATGATAAATTTAAATGAATGAATAGTAAAGAAATAAAAATGATGATTAAGTGAAAAAATGTAGTTTTTTATAAAAATAATTTTTCTGTGCATTCTTTATCTGTGTAAAACACTATAGATGTTCTGTGATACCTACGAATAACTTCTTTATTTGTCGACCAAATACAACAATTTTTTTTTATAATTGGAAAATCTACAAATTTAAAGAATGATACAAAATTCCATAGTTCGAGTTTTAAAGAAAAAATTGCTGAAACAAATCTTTTTAAAATCGTAAATGTTTATGTAACATTTTTAATCCCCAATAACCTATGAACGAATAATCTAATTTAAGAATAATAAGTTGATAGTCTATTTTATTCACTTTTAAAATAAGTAAAGATCAACAAATACTATTTCCTCTATTAGTGTTTTTTCTCCCCTAGTTTAAAACTAAATGAATTTTGATCCATTTTTTTAAGACATCAATGCAAAAACTACAATTATTCAAATGGCTGCATTTTAGGTTACTGTCATTCGGTTCGCATGAACTTGAGAGCGATCAAAAGGCACAGCTCTTAATATTCAATATTATTACACTCTGTGTATGGACCCGATGAGGCGTGGTTTGTCGAGGACCCTGTTTTGATTGAGCACAATAGTTAGTCTTTCTAGGAACTAGACAATTTATTTTTAAACTGCGAATATGTGTTCCTGGGACTAAATACAGGGTGTCCGGTAGGGTATACTCGAGTATGACAATCATACCTGCTCTGTTAAAACTAAATAATTTATACACCAAGCTATGCTCAAGTTAAACATAAACTTATTTAATTTCCCAATAGAACCAGCGAACAGGACGTTACAGACAGTGTCACGGTGGCCGCCTCAACTATGACAACTGGAGATATTAAGGCTACATCGCCACTTAAATCAAGTAGCCAACGCCGGCCCAAAATAAAGAAAAATGCTTCGACTTGCACCACTACCAATGAGGTGGGTACTCTTACTAACCGAACAGACGGTGCTTCCATGCTGTCCGTGGTAGAAGTTGAGAACGGCCCAAAAAAGTCCATGGTCACGTGCACTTCACCGAAGTCTTCACCTTCGCCCACGCTTAGTTTTTCGCCAGAAAAGCAGGGAATACACATTGTCAATGAGCGCCATATTGGACTTAAGTACCAAAAGCGCAACGCGGGCACTCATGTCGACGATGAGGACAGCGATAACGAAAAGTTGTCACCTCTTCTCTCACCAGGTAGCAGAAGCAAGAATACGTCAACCAAATCACTTAAGCAAGTGGTGGCCACCCTCAGTGGCGACGACGTAGATACAGACAAACAAAGTAGTGTTGCAGCAGTCAGTGCTGCTGAAGACGTAGCCGTGCATGACGCCAGTTCCAAGAAAAGTGCGTCGTTAAAGCGACAAAAGCATAGGGCTGAACTAACTGATGGTAGTGCGCCAGAAATAGAGCCGGAATCTTTGGCGGCCAACTTAAGTGCTGAGGACTCGGATTACTTTACACCCGAGGACACCCAAAACAACATACTCAGCCCATTGTGTGCTATCGAGCGAGTTAAAAGTGGTGATCCCTTGTGCGGCAGTTGCGGTTATGGAAACCGCGGCAACAGTGACATAGACATACCTAGCGTAATTGTAGTAGGCTACAGCACGGCGAAAAAGAATCAGAATTTGCACAAAAAGTCTACGTCAGTGGGTAACATTGTGGGACCCGTTGCTGGAGCAACTGCTTGCGGTGGTCTTGTTGATTTAAAGAGCAATAATGTTAACTCACTTCCAGGTAATCAAATCTACACGCATCTGCAATTTGTTGATAATTACTTAGTGACAAAAAATTTCAATACCTTTGCAGATATGTTGGACAGCCCTGCTAGCGGAAATTCGGCTTCCACACGGAGCTCTAGTGATAGCTACTCATCCAGTTCATCGACCAAGCAGTTGCTCAGCTCTAACCCATCCACATCAGCAGCAAATATAATTATGGATGACAAGACTGCACTACAGAATGCAGTTAACGTTTAAATTAAATCCGTTCAAGATTCCGTGTTGCATATGTGTAGACATTTTCGGTATTCTCTCATACTCATACAATGTGTATACTTATGAATAGACCTCGGATTTTGCATATTTTTTGCATATGTTGCATATTTGCATGAAATGCATATGCCAAAAATATGCAAAATAGATGCAAAATATGCAAAATATATGCAAAATATGCAAAAAATATGCAAATAATGTGCAAAATATGCAAAAAATTCCTAAGTTAAACCAATCAAAATATAATATAAAAGCAATTCAAAAAATGGAATACATATTAAAATTTTATTAATTAATATAGCGAATATGAAATACATGGGATATTATATACTAGACTTACAAATTACTTCAGATAATTGGTGTTACAATATACTACTAAAATTTTTGTGACAGGTTCCAGTTCAGACAAATCTTCAGCAATTTGACTTAAAATATTATTTACTCCTAAAATAATATTGAAATCTGTATTTCTTTTTAAAATGGCTTCAAATTTATCTTTTAATTCTATTCCCAAATCACCAAATATGCTTTGAATAATTCTTTCAGTTTCCTTAAATAATTGCATAGACTTTGCTAATGCTAGACTCTTGGTTTCTATTTAAGTTATAATTTTGGCAACTCTCTCGAAATTCGATTTTATAAATATAAAATCCCGATGTAATGGGGGATTTTTCATTAGCTGTTTCGCCTACATTATGGATTCAGCATCCAGTGACAGTCCAGTTTTTCAAGAACATAAGATGCAAATTTAGAATTTTTAAATATTATTCTTGGTAAAAAGGTTATTTGTTGATACAAATTTTCTTACCTCTGTTATTCCCTTCATGTTGTCTGCATAAAATGCTGCTGCCTTCATTCGATCATTGAAGAAATTAAATATTACTTTTACGGAATAACCGCATTTAAGACTGTTTCATACCTGCAATTTTACCACAAAATAATACCTTTCTGTGGAAATGCCCATCTGTTACAGAGAGAATTCAATTTTTCGATTAAATTCGTTTGCATATATTTTGCATATTTTTTTGCATATTTTGTATATGCATTTCCATACCGTAATATTCGGAAGAATATGAGAAAAAAAATATACATTCATGAATAGAAAATTGTATGTGTATATTTACAATGCACTGGATTGTTTTTATGTACCGCCTAATATTAATTACATCATTATTTCCTACAGAAGCAAGCAATATGTGCACTTAACCGGATACTGGTACACAATATTAAATATACCTTTATGCATACATACATATTTACTCACTATAAGCTTGCAAAAAGTATTTTAATTTGCAAAGAGTGAACTTATTCAGTATTTACATTCTTGTCTAGGGCGACGAAAATTTATATAGTTGCAATAAAAATCAGCTTAGAAAATAATATCGTATGATTGCCATTAGAGCCGTATTCGATTATGAATTTGCCTCGATTAGATTTGAAATAGAATCATGCACGCTATTCTGCACGTATACGATTTGATCTTACAAATTTCATAATCGAATACAGCTCTTCTTGCCATATGACCATTCGGCCGAAAATGTTGTATTGTTTTCAAAGCTATCTCGATCAAATTTACCAAAAACATTGTTCTATATGTTTTGTATTTAATCACTATTATTTTCATTGTATTAAAGTACTTGGCCTCTTAGCAAGTACTTAAAGTTCTTAAGTAAAAAATAAATTTTATTAACGGTATTGAGTCATTAGTCATGAATTTTTACTTTGATTTAGTCTTTCCAATTCTGATTGCTGGATATTCGTTTAAAATGGGAAATATAATATGTATCTACTATGTTTTATAATTAATTTATAAACTAGGTTATAATTCTTAACTGCAAATATGTAATCCCATAAATAAAAAAATGGTTTCATACCCTCGCAAATTTTGTCTCAGATACCAAAATTTCTTGATTAGGAAGACGATTTGGGTTAATATTGCCGTGTCCGTCCGATTATCTGTCGGATTTTATGCAAACTAGGCTCTCAGTTTTTGAGCTATCTTATGAAATTTGGCACAGATACGTCTTGTTGTACCAGGCAGTACATATAAGAATAGCCAGATCGGATCACTATATCATATAGCTACCCTAGAAACGACCCGGGTCACTTAAATTTCATGAAATTTTTTGTCAAGATATTAAAATCAAATTTGTAAGATCGGTGTAGTATTATACTCTGAACAATCTAACAGAGCTGCATAAAAATCGGACCACAATATCTTATAGCTTCCAAAGGAACAATCGGTCAAAAAGTAATAATATGAAAAACTTTATAATTTCTACCATTTGCCCAAGTTTAATCAAAATCAGACAACTTTGTTAAATTGCTGCTATAGGAAAGATCAGTCGAATATTTTTATTTTTAAAGACCATTGCAAGGGTATATATACTTACTTTGGCGAGCTAAAGATAGCAATTCCTTTCTTGTTTTTTGGCTTTTGTTTTGTTTTAATATGTTAAAGACGGTTGGACGATAGGAAATATATTATTTTATTGTATTCGATGTGACAAGAAAATGAAGACTATTTTAACAAAATCCGTTTACCCGTAGGATAATCGTCACTTCTGGGAAAAAAGTAGTGTAGTCATGGAAAAAATTAAATGTAATTAATATACATAAAATAAAGGCAGTTATAAGAAAAATATATTCTATAAAAATACAAAATAAACAATAACCAAAACCAATTCATCAATTTCTGGCCACATAACTGAATGTGGCCAGAAATTATTACGTTTTACTATCTACACGCTTTAAACACCTAAGCACACCCTCATTATACAAATTTAAGTATACCTACAGAGTAGAGACATAAAATATATGTACTTGCACAAAACTTATAAAAATTGATTATAATTCGTTCAAGTTTTGCAGACCTGTAAAGTCTTTAAAATCAACCCAGTCATCAAAATGGAAATGCCATGATTGAATCAGCCAAGCTTATGATTGGTATTGTATGCATATTACTATGGTTAAGTTTATCTAATTACGATAAAAATATTATTGAACTTTATAGCTGAGATCCAATAACTCCCAGTTTCACATTACATAATAACTTATTAATTTATATATATTAATTTATTTTATTTTATTATTAATAAGTCTTTAGTTTTTGTTCACAGACACGAGCCGAAGTAGCGGGCTGCAGCTGCTGCGAGAGCTCAGTGACAATTATGAATTCATTGAAGAAGGGTCAGGCTCGATTTTATCGCATTTTTTTGAAGTACATTGAGCGAAAAAGTTCTGTACATTCGATCGACACAATATGCGAATATGCGTTGTTGCAAGGCACTTACGTCTTTTACCTATTTGTAGTTGTTTTAGTATTGTTATTATTAGTTGTTAAGTTAAATTTAAAGTCTGCAAAAATAAATAAATTCTAATAATTTCTTTATATGTATATATAAAAAAAAAATTTTACTATGTGCTATATCAGTTGATTTTCTTCTTGCGCCGTACATGCAAGCACCACGATTGAGAGAGACTAGGTTACGCCACGCGCATGACCGTTATGTTCCGTTATATTGCGTCGCAGTCTTGTGACGTCACATTTTACCAAAGGCAACGCAGTAGACTCACAGTGTATGCCAAATAGGCACTTGTTTTAGTTAATCGACGGCTACTGCTGATTGCGGGATCTGATTTGGACGGGACTCTTCCGACTTCTACATTTTCCATACATTATCTACAATAGCTTACCAAAGTCAGAAATTGTTGAAAAATTTGTATCTTTTATGAAAAGAATCTCTATTTCAAAGTATATAGCGTATGATGTAACTGTCCGATTTTGATTAAATTTGGTCAGCTATTAAGGTGCAGACTAAGACATAGCTATAGTGAGTTTGGTTAAGATATATTGACAAAGAAAAAAGTTTTTCATACAACAAACTCAGATTGAAACCGAAAATATATGATATAGTTATCCGATCTGATCCATTTTAGGATATGTACTATATTTATATGTAAAATGCATATGTGCTAAGTTTCATTAATATACTTTAAAAATGTAGATACTTTTTCATACAAAGATACAAATTTTGCAACATTTTCTGACTGGTACGCTATTGTAGATAATCTATTCAAAATGTTAATCGGCGGCTGCTGCTGGTTAGGGAATCTGGTTTGTAATGACATATCTCTGACCTCAACGTTTCCATAGATTTTATGCAATAGCTTACCAACGTCAGAAAATGTTGCCAAATTTGTATCTTTGTATGGAAAGTATTGTAAGTTTTGAAGTATGTTTATAAAACTTAGCACATATGCTTCTTATATCTAATCATAGTATATAAACCAGAATAGGTGCGAATAGGTGTGCCTCCATACAAAAGATATGTTCAAAATGGCGAAAGCCCTCGAACTGTACCCTCCACGCGGGTGCGGGCTGGGCAATGGGCACTATATTTACCTCGGAGTAAACGGGTAATACCTAGTGTCACTTGCGCGCCTACAACCAAGTTAGTGCAGTGTCTAGCTAAGGCAACGATACGGTATTCTCTGACAGCCTCGACTAGCCGGAGTTACTGCGATCTGAGCCATTGTTCGAGGGGCCTGGCGGTAGGCAAAAAAACGCTAGGGGTGATTTCCTGAATCAATTTAATCAAAATGGAGGTCGACAGGATGGACGCAACTCGGGCTGGGATGTCAGCCCAAACGTCGGTGGCAAGCGTGACTGCTACCACCGGCGGGCACGGGGAGGAGCAATCCTCTCTACGTGTCGCCAGCTGTCACACCTCTACCATGGTTAAAGCAGGCCATGGTGGTTGTAAAGCTACTGCCAAACAACAACAACAACAAACGAAGAAACCCGATGCCAAGCTGTGGCGTGGCAATGCCGTTGTCGATTCAGACACGGATTGTGAATCGCATGGTGGAAGCATCACATCAGAGGCCGAAAATAAGCTTCTGCTCTCCCCAGTTCAGGCGGGTGCCAGTACCTCTCGTAGGGTCGGGACCAAACGAACAAAGGAGGGTATGAGAGCCAAGGCCCAATATAAGGCTGCTCTGAAGATCAGAGCTC
>JAWNNH010000713.1:0-26794 GCA_035043045.1 Hirtodrosophila alboralis | reverse complement strand
GGCAGATTGCGTATTTGCAATATACAGCTGGTGTGTTGGATTCTGGCTTATTAATTTTCAAGCCAGGATGAAATCTTTTTCATGTGATCGTGCAAGTTTGACGTATTGCCGCTTGTCTTGTACTCCTTGCCGCAGTCAAGGCATTTTGCAAGTTTTCTGTCGTCGAATCTTTTGAAATATTTCCAGACATAGGAAATTTTACTTTTCTTGGTTGAACTCTGCTGTGCTCGTGCATTCGCATTCCTGCTTTTCAGCCCTTGAAGCACTAGGTGAGGGAGATACTTGACGTTTACCTAAAATTCAACACATTATCGATCGAAATACTTATGTATAATGCATGAAACATACCTTTTCTTAAAAATCGATTCATATTGATTTTATTATTGGATTTATTATTGTTTTTCCACAGAACTAACGCGAGCAAATTTTTTTTGCGACGTGAGACGCAAACAGAACAGAGCGCGAACAAATTTTTTTAGCGAAGTGAGGCGCCAACTATCGATGGCACTATCGATAGTGGTTGGGACAATATCGCTAGTGGTTGGACCACTATCGAACATGTCTGCTGCTATCGATGGTGGCTCGATAGTGCCCAACCATCAATAGTGTCGGTAGTGCCATCGATAGTTCTCCACCTCTAGCGCGGGGTTATCGAAAATTTGAAATAAACTCAATACATGTACGTATGGTATACAGGAACATACATACCAAATTTGATGTCGTTCACATAGACGGACAACGCTATAGCAACTCGGCTATTGATCCTGATGAAGAAAATATACACTTTATATGGGCTTAGATGTTACATACATTTCCACAGTTATATGATGGCCTTTTAACAATGTTTTTTAATGAAAATGTGCTATTTTTTAAATCGCTCTTACCTTATTGAGAAACAATTATCTGATTTTGAGAAGGTAGAGATCTGAGAGATTATTGCTTAGTTATAAATATACTTATTAATTTAAAGAACATTAAATTATATCACTTTGTTTACTTTACCTCAATAATAAAACCAATCGTTGTTTAGCCGAACCTTGTGATTTTTCATTATTGAGTTTTCAATTTCACTCAAAGGCAAGTTAAAAGATTCGATTGTCATACACAGCAGGTATATATTATGTTATGTTCACTGTTATGTCTGGTGAGACACTACGTGTCCATCCCTGGTATATACTTTGAACGTGCGTCAACCAAATTTAGATATTTCTGGCAAACGCTTCCAACGCATCCAGCAGTTGAAACCTAGCATTAGTGTACCATGCCTTCTGTGGCAATTAAAAATGTGTTCCGTTTTATTTGACTTAATATGGACGCTGTTATTCGAATTGACCAATTTTTTTATTAATACTGTTCTGAAATATATTATTAACATAATTGCATTTAAAAATATAATGAAAGCCATAAAACAATTCTTGATCCTTTCTATTGCTGTTTTTCATTAAAAGTTCCAATACCTTCGCTTTAGTATCACACTTTATGTTTTATATGCATATGATTTACAAATGTTTATTTGTTTTCTATGGATTTGATGTTGCGTACAGTAGTGTTCCTGCCATATGCACATCAAAGCATATTTCGGAGTCAAATTCAAACAGATTTGTATCGTTGTTTTAAAAGAATGTAATTTCAATCAAGGCCATGTCATGGAACACCCTATGTATTTTTAGGGATATATTTAGTGTTTTCAAATCATATTGTATGCGGTCACACTTAAAAGTCCTTTTATTTAAAAATTATGTACAATGTTTATATAAAAATGGAAATCATTTATAGATGTATGTGTGTATATATGTATGTATGTACATTTGCTTGTGTTCCTTGTTTAAAGTAGTGCTTAAAATGGTAATCCTCGAATTTATAATTAAAATTAAACCTATGTTTGTGTGTAAACATGTATGCATGTACACCAAAAACACATCGTTTTGTATATGTAGATATGTGATGTGTTTACAAGCATACGTATGTATATTAATCACGATATATTTTTCGTACACAGTGGCTCCCGCCTTATTTCGAGCAAAAAAATTGTTTTAACTCATCGCAGCCAAATCGTGCTGGGAGCGTTTGGGCCGATATTGATCGGATTTATCTCGTGTATAATACTTGGAATGATTAAATGGGCGGAACAGGGATCCATATTGACCATTCTGGCAATTTTTTTTACTCAGATCAGTTTAAGAGTGCATTATAGCCAACTCATGGTTCTTTATGGACCAATTTTAGTAAATCCCTAACAATAACACATGCGTGGAAAAATTTTAATTAATGCAAAAATAAATTAATAATAATGTCCTAAAAGGTATAAAATGCAAATTTGATCTAAGGTGTTCGTAAGATGTACCATTGACTTAAAAACGCGACTGCACGAAATAAGATGTGAGATTTTATTTGGTATTTTTTTCTGTTACTTTTTTTCCACATATATTAATTAATTTAGAATCCAAAATTAAAAATTTATAATACTGCATTTGAATTATTTCAATATCTCTTATAGTTTGTAAGATATAACCTCTCAAAAACATTTTTTTTGCATGAAATAAGTTGGGAGCCACTGTACGAACATATGTATAAATATACATAAATATATCCTTACAAAATTACATTAAAAATATGTACATATTTGTACCAATAGAAGTAGTTTTTCAGACATACTATGGTTCTCTTTGTGCATATAATAACGCAAATATCCTTTTGTACAGTGTGCTGCTTTTGTGGTGTCAGGTTAGACGACTTCTGTACTACCAAGAGAGCGCAATTCAATATTGTATTTGTCTCAAATAATCACTTCTCCGCTTGTATAGCAAGTCCCTTACTGGGTTTTAAGGCAACTGGCCTGACTAGTAGAGTTATTTCACCACCTTCGTCTTTGTCTTCGATTTTTTCCTGTGTAACTAATAGAATGGATATTAAAATCTAGGGTTTTTCCATTTTTATCATCGGGTAAGGCAGATTCTCGCCTTTTTTGTTGATTTCCAAGATTATGTGCTGGCCTTTCCGTTTGGTCTTAGCTACGTGGTCATTCTGCCGTTTTAGGAGTTTAAACTTTTGTTAACGAGATTACTGTCGCTTTCGGTACGAACGGTATCAGTTCTCTACTTGCAGCGTGCTACTTTTCAACAAGACAATCAGAGCAGTCGCTTGACGCCGTTGAGACAATATACAGTATGCACAGTTCAGAGCAAAAAGGTCGACAAAGACTGCTTTATTTTTTCTTATTTACTTACAAAAATTAGCTTGCTGTGATCAATTTCTTCTCGACCGTAGCAATAACAAAAGCGGTTTTCCTAGGACTACTGAAAACTATTTCTGTTAAAAGGTGACAAAATTCGGAAATTCGTGCTTCTTTTTGTATAAGCGCTTCGTCCTGCATGATAGCATCACATAGAGCCAACAACCTCAACACCGCATTGGTGTTGCTTCGCAATATCTCATTAATTTTATGTATTTTTACTAAAGTCATTAAGCAATAAGATCACTGATTTCCTTAGTTTTGTTAGTAGCACTATGCAACAATTTGAAAAAAATTCATGTATCCGGAACTTTTTAGAGTCGATTTATATGTAAAAAAAAAAGAGTGATACTAAAAACCAAAATTCTAGTTTAGGAGATAAAATAGCCTTTTTAAAATGGGTATATTTTTATGCAAAATTTTAATCAAAATGCTTATGCTTAGTGTCATTAGCTTCTAGTCAAATTAAATAAGGTATCTGTGTACACACGTAGTATAACACTATTTGTAGATAATTATAATATCCGGCTTATTGCGACACATAATCTGGACGGGCACCAAGGCAACACCGATAAAACAGTTAGTTATTAAATACGTCCATAAAAACCACATTTCGTGTTTGATTTCCACGATCAGAAAAGTTTGATACTATGATGTGCCGGTTCGTGAGAAGACAACGTATGTATATCAAGGGCAAAGATTTTATACCATTGGTGTAGAACTCTGTAAGGAAGTATTCTCTATACTAGCATTATATAAAATTTTTTTTTTTCCATATCACGGTCGCCTGATACATATAGAACAGCTTATATCCCTTCCTAACAATAAGTTTCCTAAGGGTCCTCAAAATACTCGTTTCTTTTATTCGGTCCAAATCTTTTAACGCCGAATCATTTTTTCCTAGTTTGGAATACTTAAATGCTCTAAAGAGAATATGCTGGATTAGGTGGATGGGCTAGCATTTTGGATATGGCGACTACAAACGTGTGCACCCATGCACTCCATTGAACGTTTAACCTTTTCAAGATAATCATTTGGCCCATCTTTGATGCTTGTTCATCCAAAGAAGTCGACTGCTATGAATGTGCCTGGGCCTCCGGTGAGATGTGATGAATCCATGTTTCATCTACGGATACGATCGGACTGCGGTTGAACATCGTCAACACCTCCGGCTTTTCACACACAAGTCGAAGGCTTGCAGAAATAGCAATCTGCAGCTGCTACGACCTCAATAGTGAACCTACTTTCATTGAAGCATCTTCACGCTACTTTGTTTCGTACTATTTCTATAATACATTGTGCAAACAGGTTCTGTACGTTCGATCAACACAGCATGCATTGATGCGCCAACGCAAAATATAGGGTGCCGACATTATATAAACTTTAACGTGAAGTTAGTAATTAAAAATTTATTAGGGTAATTGGCACAACAGCAATAACTTCTGCTGACAAATTTTTTAAAAAATTCCACAGCCAGACCCTTGACTACGAAAGGTAATGCAAAGGTGCCCAAATAGAGTTGCACAAAAAATACAAATAATATTCGATAATGTCAATCGATATTTAGTATTTTTAAACCCTTGCAAAAGGATATTATAATTTTGTCTCGAAATGTGTAACGCATAGAAGAAGTCGTCTCCGACCCCACAAAGTATATATATTCTTGGTCAGAACGAAGAGCTGAGTCGATATAGCCATGTCCGTCTGCCTGTCTGTCCGTCTGTTTCTATGCAAAGTTTTTGGCTTTCTTTTTAAGCTATCTTGGTGAAACTCGACACAGATAAAGCTCGATCGGACCACTACATCACATAACTATGGAGGAAAAATCGATGAATAACTTTTTTGTTTTTGTTTGTTTGTTTTTAAGATATCAAAACCAAAGTTGGTCTTCAAAATTTTCTTAGGAGACTATTGCAAGGGTATATAGCTTCGGAGTGCCGAAGATAGTCGTTTCTTCCTTGTTTTGTATGTTTTAGTGCTAAAGTTATGAAAGCAGCTGTTTTAAGAAGTTTTTGTGATCCAAGGTAATGTGGGAGCAATAATTACAATTCGAAGAAAATGTTGACACGATTTCCGTCTGCTTGATTCCTTCCTTGATACCTTAGAAGTATTTCGCTGGCAAAAACTGCTGACCATGCGCCTCGTGCAAATGTAACCTTCTGAAACAGTTGGCAGGTATAGTTAAGTTTGTCTGAAAAAAATTGGAAAGGTTGTGTACAATTTCTTAGTAATTTTGCAAAAGAACGTATTCACACATATATTTTCATATTTCCTTCGTATTTGTTGCAGTTTTTAATATATTTTTTATAACATCTTGATTTCAGTTTCGTATGGCGCATTGCAGCTCAATAATAATTTTACTTGTGTTGCTATCAGTGAACATTTTCTGGCTAGTTAGAATATATCCACCTTCTGGATATGAAAACCATGCAGACACCACACAACGGCGAGGAAAAATAAAGTCTGTTGGTTCTTTGAACTGTCCTTATCATTCTGAAGTACCATATCACTTATCTCTGCCAGCACCAAGCTATAATAATTATTTATCCAAAGATAATGATACAATATTAACATTTGAAAATATTGACCTAAATTACGGGCGTTGGGACAACCAACACATGTACAAAATAAAGGACTTTGCGGTAGTGGGAGAGCAGTATTCTGAATCATCAAATAAAAGTTTAATATGCCTTGCTACTCAAAGTTCCGTAGAGCGTTTGTACTCTCTGCCCCAGGTGGCTGAAAACTGGCGAGGTCCTATTTCCGTCGCGTTATTCTCTGCTGGAAATGAGGAGTACATCATTTTAAGATATTTTGTCACATATATGCGACTTTGTTTTCCAAACATAAAGGCAAATACCACATTCCACATTTTAATTCCGCGGGAATACGAAAGTCTGCCAAGGATCTTATCAGAATCATTTAATATAAAAACAAAATTTAATTGCCAATATCCTGAAAAAACCTTAAGAGCTTTATTAAAATTACGCACAACTAAAACTTTGGAATGGCGACAAAAAAATCCATATCCACAGAATCATATGCGAAATGTAGCCCGTAAAGGATGTCAATCAAAATATGTTTTTTTGACCGATATCGACATAATACCAAGTTTTAATAGTGTTGTGCAACTCAACAAATTCTTAAAAACTGCGTTTTGTGATGGAAGTTGTGCTTACGTAATTCCCACTTTTGAAATTGATATTCGTGCAACTTTTCCGCATACAAAGGAGTTTCTCCTTGGACTAATTAAAAAGGGTCTGGCAAGACCTTTCCATGAGAAAGTATTTATCTACAATCAATATGCGACAAACTTTACAAAGTAAGTATAATAACATTAAGTCACTTTTCATTTTATTTGTTCATACTAGATTGCCCCAATGGTCGAAAATCGACCAGTGAACTGTTTTTTACTTTTTAACTAATAAAAATATATAGAAGGAGCTCCTAATACAGTGCAACTGCTTGTATGAAGCATCTCCGACTTTAATAAATAAATATTCTTGATCAGCATAAATTGGTCTGTTTTGCCCCCTCACCAATGCAAATCCATAAAGGCGAATACAGAACCAATTAAAAAATTATTGCACATAAATATGACTGCTATAAAACATACATAACGATTGTACAAATTTGCTTTGCACAATATTTACTTTTCAATTGAAAACGAAGGCAAGAGAGCAATTGAGTGAGAAATTTGTTGTCTATTTGTCTATTTTGCACTTACACGGCCTTATACAATTTTCAAATGTTTATAAAACAATAAATAATAAATATATTTTTTGTGGTGTTCGCATAAAGTAACTATGAATCTATACGAACATGTGGTAAGAAATGCATTATTTAAAGTTGTTTTACTATGCTAAAAATTGAGACAAACATTTGTATGAGTTTAGTTTAGCCTATTAATATATAGATTTGCGGTTTTTATTTAGCTGGAAATTATAGTTCATTATTTAGTTATTTAAAATTTTATATAATATCGGAAAACTTTGAGTAGAACATACGCTAAGGGTCATTGACTCAATATCAAATATCGAAACTTAACTCAGCGGATCAATATATTATAACAATTTGTACAATCTGACAAAGTTTCATAAAAATCTGAAAAATATATAGCTTCTATGAAAAACTTTTATATTATCTTAGATATCAAATCCAAACTCATTTGTACATTCCGACTAAGTTTAAAAATTTGACACTTTCCCTAAAACTGTGCTAATGTATATCACGGCATAAGGAGGCATCTGCGACCATGTAAAGTATATATATTATTGACCAAGAAAAAAGCCGAGTCGATCTAGCCCTGAACGTCTGCCTATCCGAACACACACACCTCGGAGCCTATAAGAACTAGAGACACCAAATTTGTTAGGTTCGTGTATACCTTACTCTGCGAGTTTATTACAAATTTTCGATAATCTGCACAATTTTAATTTATAAAGTATGTTTATCAATCTAAGCACAGATGCTGTTTGTAATTTAAGTTAGAACATATCCTAAACTGGGTCAGATTGGATAACTGCGGAACATAGCGGAACATAACGGTTGTGTTTTTTGTCGATTATGCTCACAAGCACGTTTTGTCCACTCACTGCAGATCTCTGATTCGTACCTCTGGGTGCGTATTCTGCACGATACAGAGAATCACGATTGAGAGAGACTAGATAAGAGACCGGCAGAAAGAGAGCGAGAGAGCGGCACCAAAAAAGTGAGTGTATTGCGCAAAAAGAAATGCAACTTATATTTATGTGCGCGCTAGCACGAATTAAAAATTGTTTTTATATTTATATAGAAATTATAAGAATTTTTTTATTTTTGCAAAATAAAACTTAAATTAAACTTAACAACTAATATTAACAATACTAAAACAAGTACAACAACGAAAAAAACGTAAGTGCCTGTGCACCAAGGCATATTCGCATATTGTGTAAATGACCCTTCTTCAATTAAAGCATAGCTGCCACTGAACTCTCGCAGCAGCTACTTCGACTTGTCTCTGTGTGATTTGCCGAATGTGTTTGGCCCATTTTGGCTATGGTCGACGCATTCTGGACTAGGTTATGCCGTTATGACCGCTGCTTTGTGTGGCGTCACAGAATCCGAAACATGACCCAACAGACTTATAATTAATGGCAACAACGAACTTTATTTGGTTAATCGGCTACTGATGCTGTTTGTGGGAACTGATTTAGAAAGTTGACCCAACTCATAATATAGGAAATAAAACGGCGCATTTATTTGTTGGCAATGCACATTTGTATTTGACTCAAATTAAAATGTATGTATATATGTATGCATTTGAAAATAAGAAGGTGAGAGTGTAAGTGACAAAAAAAAATTCTCCGCGATTGATTTAGCAATATTGCTTATGCATTGCCTAAATGAATATGTCAAAGTAGAAAGTAGTTAGGGCGGTGTTGGAATCAGTTTATTTATGGGCCGAGTGGGTAAAGCTGGGTTACCATTGGTGAATGCGTTGGATGCGTTTGCCACTCACATTGAAATTCACCTGACGCACGTTCAATGCTATTTGCATAGAATGTTAGGCATGTGAAAAAGTCGAGTTAGGAATGAACGCGGGTTATGACAACTCGTTTTGGTAGAATTTCATAGATTGCGTTGTTGTTAAGTTGCTGTTAGCTTAATTTTGCGAAAAACAGATTTTTCCAACAATCATAATTTCAAAATTAAGCCTCGAAAATTCAAATGGCTAATATTTAATATCCCTAGAAATGCAGAGCCTCATAAGCTAATATTCTATATAAATGATGACGTTTCTTCCAGCTTCACTTTTATTTTGCTCTCTTAAAAAATATACAAGATTCATGGAAGCGCCCAGGGCAGCGGACCGTTATAATTATTTACATCTGTATCAAGAATTTAATTTACTTTATTATATTATCTAACTACCCGTAGATTACCTACTTCTATATTTCAAAGTATCGACTGCATATTTTGCCGTTGGGCGCTGCTCAAGGTGGCACCCACCTGCTACAATTTCTAGAAGTTATAATTCGTACCATATCACGACCATGAGATTTCATATTAAGTGCATATGATCATTTAAAATTGCAGTTGTCCTAAAAATTCTGATTTTTTAATAAAAAAAACGAATATTTATTACTTTGTTTATTGAAGCTTTGCCCCTTGCAATCGCATCCAGTGCAGTAAAAACACCATTCAGGATCTATCGCGCCTGCCTGTGATATTGTAGAACATGATAAGTTTGTCTTTTGATTTTATTTTTTTTAGAGTGAAGACGTAGCAAAGTGCGCCTGGTAAGCTAGTATAAACATAAATCAACAAAGAATAATTTTAGGTACATTTTCGTTCTGATTAAATGACAACAGACAAGGAAAACTGAAGTCCCTAGCATGTTTGGTTTGGTGGGCGATTGAAAACAGGACTTGAGGGGTTTCCTACTCAAGTGGCGAGTAGTGTATGTATATTTTCTAAAACCCAAATTCCTTGGTTTATTTTTAGAATTCTTATATTTTTAAAAAACCAAATGTACAAAATAAATAAAAATACTAAAAATTTCTTAAGATGGGGATAATAATGTGAAAAATTTAGTAAATTGTACATATGTAATTATTAGAATCGTATGTATATATATGCATTCAACAATTGTTTCTGATCAAGAATTTGTACATTTCGGGACAAAATTTAATATAAAATGATAACACTATGCAACAGTATTTTGTATCCCGTCCTTTTTAGAGTCGATTAATATGTAAAATGGGTCACCGAAAAAAAATTAAAAAAATAGGTTGCCGCGACCGTTTTCGAGTTAATCGAAAAAATATAGATTTTCGATCTTTGATAAAGTGACAATAACTCCGTTTATAGTTTGTTGATATTCAAATTGTTTATAATTTTAAAAAGGTAATAAAATGGTCTATCAGCCTGCTATACAAAATTTATTAATTCGATTTTTTGTTTAGAAGTTATTAGAATCTGAAATGAAAATTTTGCATAAAAATAGGCCCATTTAAAAAAAAAAAACTATTTTTGTGCAATTTTTATTTGAAAACTAGAATTTTGGTTTTTTGTATCACTCTTTATTAATTTAAAAAAAAAAATAAAATTTAATTTATCTAATATAATTTTTTTTTTTAAATATCAGTCGACAATTACAGAAGTTATTAGCTTAGGAGTGGAAAATGGAAACTTTTATTTTTTGTGTAACAATTTCTAATGTGGGAAGATTATGATATTCTTAAAAACCGTCTGCCGATCCCTTGGATCCCAACGCGTCTTACAAGGTATCGTTTGTGAGAATCTATCAATAAATGGCCCTTAACCCAACCTAACCATAACAAACCCGAAATCGTTTTTTCTCATTGAAAAATCTTTTATATGCTGAGAAAGAAGAAGAACAGCTGACCGTAAAATACATGCCTTTACTTGCAGGTGCCCTGAAACGGGCAAATCTGATAGGTATGTTGGCTATAAATGGCTAAAACCTTGCCATATATTCATGGATTTTCATGAACGATACTTTGTTTGACTCCTTATTAATGTATTTTTATGAATTGAATGAACTGTCAATTTTAAATTCGTTTTGGAGACCACAACGCATCAAAAAGAATCCAACTGCACCCTTATCTCAAAATATTGTGTACTTAAACGCAGAGTGTCATTTTGCAAACCGTTTAATAATCTTGTTTTTTAACTTAACTTTCAGTTTCAATCAGCATTTTTACTTAAGAAATCTTTGCAAAATGTTCAGGATTCAATTATTTTTACCGGTAAAAAGCAATTTTTACACAATACTTCGAAAGATTTATGCGCTAATAACTTCTACACTTGTCGACGGATATTTACAAATTTTTTTTTATTTATCTAAGAATTAGTAAGCCTACAGATCCAAAGAGTTACAAAATGGCTTTTTTTAAAATGAACTTATTTTTATTTTCAAATTTCCATTTAGTCTCTAATAACTTCTGAACGAAAAATTGATGTTGTAGCAGGTGGATAGACCATTTTATTACCTTTTCAAAAACATAAACACTTTAATATTAATAAACTTTATAGCTTTCTTCGATTATGTCGAAAATGACTCGACAACATATTTTTTTAATTTTATTTTCGGAATCAGCGACCCATTTTACACATAATTCGACTCTTAAAGGTTCGGGATACAAGAATTTTTCAAATTTGTTGCATAGTGTAATTGAATACAATCAAGGAAATCTTTTATTAAAAAATTTTGTGCGATTACTTAGCATCTTTGACGAATGTTTAATGTTTTTGAAAACACGAAAGTTAATCATTTCCAAATCTGCACTAATTTGTATTTTTAAACTTGGTTCTATTTCAGATGGATATCATCAAAACTAAATGAAACTGTAGTCAGTATAAGCCATACCGTAACTAACTTTGAATTTTTATATGAGCCATTTTACATAACCATTGATAGTGCTCCCGCCCATGATGAACGATTTATTGGCTATGGATTTACAAGAAACTCTCAAGTAAGTATCTATTAGGGTATTCACTTGGAACAAGCACATTTACATTTTTGACACTTTTATTTTTATAATTTCTTGAATTGAATGTGCTTGTGATGCGTGAATTGAAAAATATGCCAGTTATAAGCTTTAACGAACGTTATTCATGATATTGATGAAATCAAAGGTGCTTTTTAATTACATAGCTTCATGTTTTTAACAATTTTTAATCGGGGAGTTATCCTTTTTTATACCCTTGCAATTATAATATTTTGTCTCAAAATGTGTAATTCATGGAAAAGGTCTCGTCTCCGGTCCCATAAAGTATATAAAGTATTGATCATGACGATGAGATGAGTCGATGTTCCCATGTCCGTCTGTCCGTCCTTTTCTATGCTTCCTTTTTTTTACAATCGCTCTTCTATTTCAAACTTATTTGATTTTCAAGATATCAGAACCAAATTCACCATATTGATATAGAAATTTGTGCTCTACTATCGGATCAAGTTTGACTAAAATGGGACCACTATATCACATAGCTGATATAGGAACAATCGATCTCTTAGGAGACCATTGCAATGGTAAATAGCTTCGGTGCGCCCAATATAGCCATTTATTTCGTATTTTTTTCTTATGTTGCTTTATTATTTTTATCAATCTACTCTCCTGGGAGATATAACAAAAAGTTTTTTAAATGTTAGATACTAGCTTAACTGAATTGGCAGGGCTTAAATAGTTTATGGCTGGGCTGAAAGATCGTTGCGTTGAAGACGGGTTCGGTTGCAAATCAGCGATAATTTCCTTGCAAGAAGATTTGGGTGAAGATATAGTTTAATGGCAAAGGCAAGGTTTTTAGTGACGTTGGATTGTTATATTGAAAATCTAGCTGGCTCGACGTCATTTTTTGGAATTTGAAAAAATGAAAAGTTAAATTTGTTGGCTGGTTAGATAGTACTATTTCGACAGCTCCCAAGCAAGTCTCTTCAGTAACCTTTGTATTAGAATTTATTTTTGTTCAAACTGTCCGTATATGAGTGGTGCCTGGTGGGGATCGAACCCGATCACTGTCGTTCGTTAGGCGGATGCCTTGTCCACTGAGCTATCGGTCCCTACGTCATCCCGGCAACTAGTTACATCAACAGACCCATTTGTAAATTCTGATTTCTAAGCCTGCGCTAACAGCTATTTTTCTGCTCATTTATCAAGTTCCTAACTGGACAATTCTATTTTTAGAATTATCCGTTTTTAAACAAACCTACACACATAGAATAGCGTCGCTCTCCGTATTTTGTGCAGTTAACCGAAGTTGTTGTTTGTTTTGTTGTTGGCTGTTCTGCACAAAATACGGTTCAATTGTATTGTGGGCATCCATGTTTTTCTCGGAAGCCAAATTGCTGAGCCGGGATTACGTTAGGAAATTTTGTGTATCAGCAGACATTTTTTAAACAGCTTTGACAGCACGATAGAAGGTTTATATGTTATATATTAGATGATGGCATTGTATGATATTTTCCAGGTTTCGGTATTAATATTATGATAGATTTTTTTTATATCTTTAGAAAGTAAACAAGTCGTGTGATCGTGCTGAAAAGCTTGCGAATGACTCAGCTCGGAAGTTCGATCATTTTTTGAGTTATTCTAACGCAACCTGGAGACTTATTTGGTTTGAGTTGCTCTTCAATGACTTTTACAATTTCATTAGTCCGAAATACAATTTGGGTACGATGTTTAAAAGGCAGTAGCACAAATAAGTTAGTTGCTGGGTTTGGCTGGAATACTTTTCTTAGATGGGAAGCAAAAGTGCTTCTTTGTCGCTGCGGGTCCAGCTACCTAAAAAGTTTCTTATAGAGATGACTGTTTCGGTCGGCTGTGGGATGAGCCCTCCATAGCGGAGGTTTTTTTTACTGGTTGGCGATAATTGTACTATGTATAGGCGTTGGGCGTATTTTATTACTTGCTTTAGAACGTTAATAAATCTGTGGATAGCTTCCTTAAGGCTTAACGATATGTGGGTCTGCCACGCATTGCTTCGGCACCTATGACGTTGCAAAGTCTATAACATCAAGTAGTTTTCTAGGGTCTGCTTACTATTTTTTTTTTTTTTTACTATTTCGAACAAACACTTATCAAAGAAGAATTGTTCTTTAGACATCGCCGTCTTTGATAATGCGTTGGAAAGCAATTTAAATAAAAACCCAAATGTTTCATCTATACTTGACGAAATTAACAAGTGTAATGAGAAAGTTTTATCAAGCTTTGAAAACTACTTAAAGCAGAAAACAAAGAGACAGACAAAGCAACAACCAATAACATAAACCCGCCAAGGGCATCAGCCAGTGCATCTGCAAAAAGTTTTATCGCCAAACCTCTACTCGAAGCTAAGAGTGATCTGAAAATAAAAAAATACTAACAGATATTGAGTTAGTTTAAGTTAGTGCCCTGAAACACTGTTGTCGTTCCACAGGAATACTCTTAGAAAAGCCATTTATTGTTTGGAGTATTAAGCTCCAAGCATCTGCATTAATGTTTTTTGATTTTTCACATAGTTGTAGTAATATCATCGAATTAATAGTGATTTGTGGCTTAAGCGTTCGCTACAATTGGCTTTGCTTGGGTGACTTTTTGGGGCACAAGCAAATAAAATGAAGACCTGGTTGCTTTGGCGATGAATACATCAGGTGTAGTGCTGGAAACGCGCAGTTGCGAGAAACCCTTTTTCTTTTAGAGCACATTCTATTTTTTTTGTTTTAACATCTGGTTTTATGCCTTTAAGTATCACAGACCCTTGCTTCTTTTTAATTGGTAAGTAAAGTAGTTCCTTTTAATTGCTTTTTAAGTATTCAGAAACTATTCGGAAATGCTATTTAGTTTTATTTTGAAATTTTTTTTCATGAATAAGTAAAAAAATTGATATTATTTTTAATAAGCATAACAATCTTGCTTACACGTGCTTTCCAGCTCCACTTATGGATGGAGCTTAGGTTTTTTTGAGTCCACTTGCGCAGTTTAGATAGGCTGATCGTTTGAATGATCAGCCAGCAACTTAAATATGTTTTGTTGATGTTTATTTTATCAGTAGTTAGATGGTTTGAATATCTACAGTTTATTTTTGTTTTGTTTCCCAACGCCAGTCTGGTTCTAACTGGTTAAAGTACCACGTTACGGCCAAATTACCGAATTCAGTTCATGTAATTAAAAAAACAATCAAAATCAATTATTCCTATTTGGATCAACATTTTGGTGAACACGACCCCTCTGAAGGCGACAACTACGCGACACCACTGAAACCGCATTCGACCCCTTCGAAGTCGTCAACCAGGCGACACCACTGGATCCACATTAGACACATTTGAAGTCGTCACCTAGGCGACACCACTGAAGCCACAGCCGATCCCGACGCTGGAAATTAGAAATTGTGAACTAGGAGACATAGAAAAGTTCCAGGCTAAAATAGTAAAATTGTCAGCAAGGCGACATTGGATATATATTTACACCCAGCTAACATAGTACAAAAATATTTAAAATTGTGATTAGTTCTGAAATTTTCAACAAGGCGACATTTCAAACATTAGGATTCACCACAATTGGTCAAGTACAATATTAAAGTTGTCAACTCGGCGACAAGAAACTATGTGTGCTGTCGTCACCTAGACGACCAAAAACACTCAGTAAGCGTATGTTTACAGTTAACCACGTGACATCAGTTGAGATATCAACTGAAACATACAGTGGACCAAGCAACATCTGTTGAGATATTAACTTTGCCTTTACAATCAACATTGCGTTCAGATATCAACAAAAATGACAGACGAAAAGTAATCGAGGAGCTGCTAGACGTCCAACACGAAATCATTAAAGAAATATCAAAACTGATTGTAAACTAACAAAAGGATTTAGTTAAGAGAAAAACGCAGGTTGGGCTTAACAAAATTAAGGCTGAGTTTCTCACTGAAATATGGAACACTATCAAAGCATATGGCAGCGTCATAAGAGAGGAAGGAAATCTACCTGAAGATCATCAGTACTTCGCCTTTTATGATGACATCAAAAATACAGTATTTAAGTATCTTAAACCCTTTACAGAAGAAACTGAGAAATCGGAACAAACTGGAAGCAAGAAGACGGTACAAGAAAGCAAGAAGCAGTTTCAACACCCACTTGTGAATCCTAAGCAGAATGCATAATGCTGTCGGCAGAGAGTTATGACAGCATCATTAAAACACGAATTGTAACAAACTGATTCAAATGAGACAGCCCCTCAAAAATACGAGAAAGTATTTATTACTTTAAGCAGAAGTGGGTGTGTGAAAGGCATTGTCAGACATCCATCTAGCGATTCACCAAGAGGAACATCGTTAATGTCTTCTTTAGGGATTCCTTTAAGATCTCATCATTGTATGAGTACCATTTCCGTAGTTTGAATCCAGAAGGCAACTGGATTTTCACTAATTCCTGTTGAATTTGATGTGCTTCTTGAAGAAAATCTGCTCATGTCATCGTCGACATAACATTTTTTTGCCAGAAATGGAGCCGATGCTGTCCAATAGGTTACAGTTTTAATTCGATAATATTTTTGTTACTCAGTGGGATTGTTTCTTAAAACTATAATTTGATGGAATTGGTTATTTGGATTGATCCGTACTTGACGGTACATTTTTTCTATGTTCCAGTGAATACATATTTTTTCATTTTGAATCTTCATAGAATCGACATTATGTTGCTCTAAACAGTAGGTTCAACTTGCAGTATGTCGTTCAGTGATCTTCCACACAGTTCACAGTGCTGAGGGATGAAGTAGTTATTTGATGGAAGGAGTTTACTGAGAACATGTTTTATGTGACTCAATTATATGTATTCCGTCAAAAATTCTATATATCCTTTCCAAATTTCCGATTTGGTTTTTTTTTTTCAATCTTTTTTCTCCAGAAGAATCTTCATCTTCCATCAGCAGTGGTTTGTAGGTTATCAATAAAATGTTTTTCACATCTTTGCTCAGTAAATGTGCGTTGTTTTTCCGTGGTTTCGAAATTTTCGAGCGTCCAGAACCGTTTCATGATGGCATCAGTTTCTTCTCCTGTAACAGCTGCACAAATTACTGGTAACTTTTTTGATGATTTCATTTTCCTAGTCACAACCCATTCAAACTCAGTGTTTTGCATAATTGGACCTGGACCAGGGGGAATGAGTTTGTGTTGTTGGGGGAGCAGTAACGAATAGTTATGTTCATCACCGATCAGCATATCTATGTTGCCTGGCTTGTTGAATTGTTTATCAGCCAAAAGAATACTGTCGGGCATGTTCCAATTTGTGTTGTTTATTATGTGGTCTGACTGATGGGTATTTAATTCAATTCGAATGTGGTACCGTGTCATTTTATGGAGGTTGATATACTAACGAACAGTACATTCAAGCGGCCCAACAGACAAAATAACAACCCACCTACCGCCCAACCGGCCGAAGGACGCATCGCATTACGTGCAGTAGCCAAAATCGCTAGGAAAAGCAAAAAAAAATGTTGACAGACAAAATAATTTAAATACATATATATATATTTTACAATACAATACAAAAAAATACTACAAATTTACTTAAAATAGATCTAAACATAAGACTCCTAAGGACGAAGAGCAGGAGCTGTTTTTGTACTGATTCTATTCTGTCCTGATGAACCTTATATTGGGGACACCATGCACAAGATCCATATTCCAGAATAGGACGAACAAGTAAGGTATAAAGAGATTTAGTAATAAAGGGATCGTTAAATTCTTTCCACCAGTGCTTTATGAAACCCAGGACTCTAAAGGATCGGGTAGCAATAAAAGAAATATGATTGTCAAACTTAAGTTTGGGATCCAAAAGAATTTCCAAATTAGTAACTGACTCAATTCATACCCGAGAGTGACTTATTGCAGAAGACAGATCATTTATAAAATGCTTAAATAACAAGGGGCCAAGATGGCTTCCTTGTGGTACCCCGGATGTAACTTGGACAGATTTGGATAGTAAACCTTTTAAAACGACTTTTTGAGTTCTTAACGTAAGATATTTCCAAATCCAAAGAATTAAGTTATGTGGAAATCCCATAAGATAGAGTTTGCGCAATAAGAGAGAATGATTAACGGAGTTATAGGATATACTAAAATCAGTGTTATAACATCCGTTTTATTTTGAGTTAATATTTCTATCCAAAAGGTTAGTGGTAGTAGATCTATATTTCACAAAACCATGTTGACACAGTGAAATTATAGTTCTTTATGAAAATATAGAAGTTGAGAAGCTACTAATTTCTCAAAGATCTATGGAATAGCAGAAAATTTTTAAATTCGTCTATAGTTTATGGCATTTGACTTGTTTCTCCTTTTATGGTAGAAAAAAAAATAATTCTTTTCAAAGGTTACGAGCACAACTCCACGGAAAGTTTAAATAATTTATACAAAGCTTTCAAAAGACTATCAGCACCCTGGCACTCCTTCTTAATCCGGCGAAAATACTGGCTTTATGGCCCTCAGATCACTTAATAATAATAGTAGGGACCTTTCCGTGATTTAAGGTCTAAAAATTCAATATGAAGTATTTACATGATAAGTATTAGGCAATATCTGTTGACAATCTTGAACACTACGTTGTTTGAAAAAATTCGACAAATATATCGCCTGATCTGAGTCAGCTGTCGTTTTTCTAAAAAACACTGTTGATGGAAAGTTTGATGATCGACGCTTTGCATTGACAAGTGAGTAAAACCGTTTAGGGTCCATCCGAAACTGTAGCCAACAACTTCTAAGGTAATCCATATATCATTGTTGCTTCAGAACAAAACAAGTGGATCGAGCAATTGAGCAATTTACCGGGCTGGTAAATCCATCAACACCTCTAAAGTCGGTTGATATTGATTTTCCGGTAATGATATGGGATCAATACGGGAAATCGATGGGAACGAGGGATCCAAAACAAAAATCAGGTCACGCATTATATGTAAAAAACTTGGAATTGCATTGATCTGACACAATGACATCCCAGATAAATTATCGAGAAAATCATGTTGAGCCTTAGATGTCAATACGCTAGAGTCAGGAGAAGATATCCAATTAGTTCCAGTTATATTGAAATCACCAAGAACTAATAAAGAATCGTGATCAGACAGCATAAATTTTCCAATGATACGTAAAATAAAATTTTTCAATCGAAATATTGTCGGATCAGGTCCGAATGAAGGCCTTAAAATCATCAGATGTAGTATTAGGGACAAGCCTGGAAGCAAAAATTTGTTTTTTTTTGGTGAAACACCTACAAGAGTATTTTTATCAATCGCGGTAGTAGGGAGCTACTGCTTTGATTGATTGACCAGTTGAATCAACTGCTTTTTCACAACTGTACTAACAACCACCGAAACATTATTGTTAGCGTCCCTAGTGACAGCGGTATAGAGAGACATTTTTTTCATATATTTCATTAATTTTGTATGGAAAATTGCTTTCGCAGCTTGAAAATTTTGTTACATGTCTCTAAGAATCTACATCTTTACCTAACGAAGGCGGCATTCATTTAAATATATTCTCACAATCAATATTAACGACACCATTTTTCGTTAAATACTAGCAAAAAAATTGTATATTTTTTCGTCAGAATAATTGTGCCCATCGTGTGCATATCTTATTTATTGTTTATTCTCATGCGCAGCAACCAAAATGAAATACACTATCTCAGATATTTTTATGTGACCAAGCCTGATAAAAATCGAAAGACTTAGATAATTTCGGTGTATTTTCCCGAATGTTATGAAACTTTCTCAGAAGATTTAGCGTAAAACAAGTAGTAGTGCTATACTCTATATCTGAAATAGGTGTACGCCTTCCCATGTACACATGTAAACACATATTCGCATTTATGTCAAACAGAATCTTAAACATAACGGCACGCTAGTAAGCACATAACATATTTAGTGTTTCTCAACTGAACTATTGATGTTGATCAAGAATATATATAATTTATATGATTGTCACCTACATTTGTACAGTTTTATGACTATATTTTAAGCAGGGTTATATGTGGTATTTAATGGGTACGAGTATAGAATGTAAAAATCAGGGACTATTATCGTTATATGGTTCCTGCACAAACCGGTATCTTCGGCAACAAAGAAGCAGACGGTCTCACAAAGCTGGCTCCGGTTCCCCTTACGTTGGACCAAAAGCCTTTTGTGGAATCTTCCGAGCATCCAGTTAATCTTTGATGTCAAAAAACTTCTGACTCTCTTGCCCGGGACATTGACAAAGCCGCGGCGCCAAACTACCTCTTCAGGTCTGACCTCAGACTGTTGGTCAAATATATAGGTTGCAGTATACAATAAGCGCTTCACGTTTATTTAAAGTTTTCGATACTCCGCCCTCAATTCCGTAAATCAATAACAGCGATTTATAAGCACAGTTTTTAAAGTGATGGTTTTGATTTTTGGCTGACGTAATTATAATGATAATGTAAATATTCTGTGGAAAACATAACGATAAATAATAACACAATAAACACCGAAGTTTTTTACGTGGATAACAGCTTGTAGTAGCGCAGCGCGCCAGTTATGTGCTTGCTTGCATGTTTCTTTGTATTTGTGAATATGTGTTTGCGTTTATGGGCTGGGAACAGGATGAACCGTCATTGGGTATTCTACTTGGTAATGTTACATTAAAAATGCAGAAATTAGTTTTGTGGTAATATGTATATTTAAAAAAAAAATTTAATACACTGACACATCTGTGTTGCTTAAGATAAGTTTTTAGAATGTTCTTTATTTGTAAAAATTTTCTGTTCTTTGCCTATGGAATATATTGAAATACTTATGCTGTTAAAGTTAACAGCTTCAAAGCGAGGAAATGCGAATGTATTCATACAGTGGCTCTTATTTCGAGAGGCTATATCTAACAAATCATAAGATATATCGAAATAATTTAAATACAGTATTCTTAATTACTTATTTTAGATTCTAAATAAATTAGTATAATATGTGGAAAATTCTTCCTCTTCCAAATAATCAAGTAACAGCAAAAAATACCGAATAAAATCTCACAGCTTTTTTCGTGCAGTCGCGTTTTTAAGTAAATGGTATATTCTACACACACCTTAAATCATATTTGCATTTTATACCTTTTAGGGCATTATTATTAATAATTTATTTTTGCATTAATTTATATTTTCCCACATGGCGTGAGTTATTGTTAGCGATTTGCTAAAATTGGTCCACAAAGAACCATGAGTTGGCTCTAATGCAGTTCTAAACTGAACGGAGTAAAAAAATTGCCAAAATAGGCAATATGGATCCCTTTTCCGTTCACTTAATTATCCAAGCATTATACCCGAGCTAAATTGGATCAATATCGGTGCAAACGCTCCAACACGATTTTCACTGCCTGGGATGAGCTTCATTTTGTCCCAAAAGTTAGGAAAAACAAGACAAATTTCGATCCAAAAATAGTTATATCTATTAAAGATGAGCTGACCAAGAATTATGGCTCAAAAAACAATTGTCCACAACGGGACTATACGATTTTCAGGCTCCACAAGTAGAAAAAATGTTTCTAATAAGTATATTCGACCTATAGTGTTAGCTCTGGAGCTCGATAGGTGGCTATTGCTGCAAGTAGTGCATCCCATTTGGATAAAATATGGTCAAATTTTTAATAAAAATAAGTCATCCCAGACCAAATCGGTCGAGTTAAGTGCACCTTGTCAAAGTTAAGACGACAGAAATGCTTTCCATTAAAATAGCCTCTCAAATATTTTTTGCACGAAATAAGGTAGGAGCAAGTGTACATTGGCATGCTCACTCTCTGAGAGGCTGAAATGGAGGCTCAGCATATTACGTTAAATCAACGGTCTCAAGCTGACCTGGCCTGCGCGATTGGCTTCACATTACTTATGTGCGCAATATTATATATTAGCTGCGTCATCAGTTTTATTTATGATTACAACAAAGTGTTACAAGTTGGTTTATCTATATCGATATATATTAATAATAATATAATATAATATAATATACTAAAGATTGATAAGCAATCATTAACAGCTATAGTTGGTGCGTATCTTGGTTCGCATATTAAATATAAAACATATGTACATATATAATTGTTTTACTTTTGAATTTTACAGGTCTATGAAATGTACGTGGCTGGATTTAAGTTTTTTGTGCTTTCACCAGTTTTTACCTGCCACTGGGGCCTCCAAAGAAAGCAAGCCCGGCCCGCTTGGAGAGAACAACAAAATAACGCAAACCGAAAAAAATTCGATATCTTTAAAAGTGAAATATTTGCACGGTATAAAAATGATCCACATTTGTAAGCAAATCAAATCTCATTGTATTTGAGTATTATACAATATTAAAATAGTAAATAAAATTTTCTTTAGTTTCTTTAAGTCCCCTTTTAGAAACGAATGTAATGATCCCAGTTAAACCTAGGACGGCACAGAAATCTCTAGAGATTTTGCCGACGGTAGTTTTTGTAATCTGTAGTCAAAGCATAGGTGACTCAGACTTTTAAGATATTTAATTTTTCGAACTTTCGGTGACGATTTAACTTAGAAAAACAACTACCCCCAAATTTTTGGTTAGCTTCCATGTCAGCTTTATTATTTAATTGTATTAAAATAACTATTAAACTGAGCCTTAATTACACTAGGTATATATATTTTATCAAATCTACTTTTTCTGATACATATGTGGATACATAGTCAGATAACGCAAAACCATTTAAAAATTTGTTGAATGGTTAGACTTATTATACCCTTTCCATAGAAGCAGACATCTCTGACCCCAAAATATGAGTAATCATATTCGATTGTTCGTCCGTCTGTCACTCTATTTCTATGCGAACTAATCTTTTATTTTTTGGAACAGATGCTTCTTAACGTTACAGGTAGTAAATAATCAGAATCAGTGTAATCGGACTACTATATCATATAGCTGCCATAGGAACGATCGGTTAAAATTTTTTTTTTTTAAATATCAAAACCAAATTTGCCAGATCAATGTAATATTATTATCTTAACTATCTTACCAAGTTTTATGAAAATCAGACGACTATATCTTATTGGTTCCATATGAACAATTGGTCGAAAAATATGCTTGTACGAACTTTATTTTTTCGATGTATGATTTGTGCAATCCGACCAAGTTGGATCAAAATCGGACCACTATATCATTAAGCTGTCATATCAGGTGGAAAAGGAATTCTATTAAAAACTTTTAGGTTTGTCAAGATATCAGAACAGAACTCACCAGATCGAGAAATAAAAATTCTTCTGTTCAATCTAATCAAATTTAATTTACATCGGACTAGTATAGTCGTCATAGTAACGAGCGCACTCCTATCAACAGCGCTGGGCCAGAGTCGTGAGCGTACCCCTCTGCTTGTGTCGGACCGAAGCCAATTGCCCGTGTGCTGCCTAGCTGTTCCGGGCCGGAGCCGTGGCTGCCTACGCCTAGCCGTGTCGGGCCTGTACACACCGCCTAGTATAAGCAAACAAATTTTTTGTCATTTTTTGTTTCAGCAATGTACACTAAAAATCATGAAAAAATAAAAATTATATAATATAATAATATAATTTGAAAGCAATTAATTTTGTTATTTTATTTGATCTTTTTTTTGGAATTTAATTATCTAAATTTATGTCCATTTATGTTCATGTTTGTTGTGGGTAATTTTAATACCGCCTCCAAATGTTCGTTGCTTATTATTTCCTATTGTTGGTTTTAATTTATTTACCAAAATAAGGCGATTTTATGTTAGCAATATTAGGTAAGTATTGGGCTATACCACAATACTACACTGCAAAAGAGATGTTATTGAAATTTGGGCCAAGAAAGAAAGTAGCCAATGATTATTATTTTTATTCTTTATTGTGTACACTTATTAATTGCTAGAACCTAATTAGCCCTTTGGCGCTTAAGGGCGCTTAGCACTGTTACTCACGTTTTCCTTTAACATTCGACAAGCAAACATGCTGCGTTGTCATGTTCACTATTTATTTACTCCCGCCCAAGACTTATCGTTGGTCGCCGGCTCAGCAACGCGCTAGGCAGCTCAATTCGCCGATAGTTTTTGTGATTTCGCCCTTTTTCGGGCGCGCTCACGATAGTGTTGGACAGCGCGATCAGTAACGAACACTCAGTTTAAATTCCTAACCGCATTTCAAACACGACCGTTCATCTTACGCTTCACGCTTATCGGGTGCGCTCCTGTCGCCTTTTAATTAGACTTCATTTATACAACTTTAATAATAATAACGCTTATATTGAAATAATTATAATAATACCAACTAAATATATACCCTAATATAAAAACTTAAGCAACAAGAAATATAATAATGATATGTATCGTAATCCTCGTTTTCGTTTTCGTTTCACTTATTTTCGTACACTCGCGCATGTCTATACTAAAACGGCTCAACTGTCGTTTTATCTTTCGCACGTCCGATCATTTGAATCGTCCAATTCTGACTAATCTAGGTCATGATCAGCTCTGCTGCATCACTTGTCATGATCAGCTCTGCTGCATCACTTGTCAAACGCCCTGGAGACAAATGTGGTCATTGTGGGCGGATGCGACTGACCCGCCTCACCCTCTCTTCCCTAACGATAACCGTCGCTATTGTTTCGCCGCGGTTGCAGCGCCTGGTTGCGTGGTTAGTGTTAAAAAAAATCGGGATTATGGTAGTAACACAAATATGTTTTGTTAAGTCATTTCCAACTGGCATCCCTGTTATTAATGTATGTGTGCGCGTATGAATACAGATAATAAACACGAAATATAATTTAACTCTTGGTTTTTGGTTTATTTAGATCCTCGGCGGATAAATCTCTTAACTGGTTATGGGTCCTGGTGACGATTACACTATGCATCAGTATTTTGTATCCCAGACTTTTTAGAGTCGATACATATGTAAAATGGGTTACATATGTAAGTGGATTCTGATAAAAAATTAAAAAAAAAAAGTTTCCGAGACCGTTTTCGAGATAATCGAAAAGAGCAAGATTTTCGACTTATAAGCTTCTTAATATTAAAATGTAATAAATACAATTTACATATTTTTTCTACTGAGCAAAAATTTTTTAACATTATTTTTTTACTTTTCAATGCATTTTTCATACGTTTTTTGAGCTTAGAAATATTTTAAATTTAATATTTATTTACTGATAAAAGATTTACAAATCACAAAAGTTTTACTGTATTTTTGATTATATAAAAAACTGAAGTCTTATTTAAAACATAAAACTTAAAATAATCGTATTTAAAATATATATATGTAATTTGCTATTTTCAATAAAGAAACCAAACCAATGATTTTAAAATTTTTCATAAAAACAATCATTTTAATTAAAATAAAGAAAATAAAAGTTAATTTTCAATTTATATGAAAAATACACATATATAATTATATATGATTATAATCATTGACGTAATATTAAAAATAAAACATAAAATTCTATATATATAGACAAGCATTTAAACCATTTTTAAACAATTAAACATATATATTTTAATTACAGAATATTTTTTTGACTGTTTAACTGAAAATGCTGAAATAAAATATGTAAACAAATTTAGCAAGACAATTCAAATATGCAAATTTTTCTAAGAATCACAAGTAAATTATTATAATCATCATGTTATCATAAATGTTATACTAATATTAATACAAAATCTGACTCTATATCTCCAAGTAAAAAACACTTTTGTAAACCTTTTTAAAGCAACTTACAACATGACAAAAAACCTTTCAGTAGAGGGGTTTAAAGACGAAATGTCAAAAGTTTCTTTCTAAGTGCTAAACTCATAAATCTCAACAATCTTTTATTCAATTTAGTAAACACTTGCCTCATTTATCAAGTGGTCAATGAGGCAAAATTTGTACTACAAATGATTTCAACACCAAAAGGCCGACACAAGAAGAGGCAGACATTGTGTATAATACACTATTATACCGAGACGACGTTTAGTTTCGTACTGAATCGCTCGGCTGAACGATCCTTTATTTATTGTAAAAAATCTTAAGTCTAACAATATTCATATCTCTAATGCTGTCGTTGGTAAGGCAACAGCATCTTTATAATTTATTATGGTCGCTTGTAAGGCGACCGTTTATTTTTATTACGGTCGCTTGTAATACGACCGCTTGTATGTATTACTAACTAAATCTATTGCGATCGCTTGTAACGCGATCGCCTTTTCACATCTGGAACACATTTGCGCCCAATCCTTTCCATATCCTAACAAAAGTTGTTAGGATAACTGCTTGCAGCTGTTGTAAGATGCCGTAACATGTAACATGTTCATACTTGAACATTCTGCCAGAAGCGGCTTATTTTGTAAATACTTCATTCTTGCATAAACCACAAGAACTATAATGACCACAACCACGAACACCAGCTATGTGTGACCACTTGCTGTGAAAAAGTGCAAGTCGCCCAGATGTACTTTATGACTGTCGAGATATTGAATCCTTTTTTGCAGCCGTTCTAGCTCCTTTACCAAATGGTGTCAGCTCCAAGGGTGTTTGCTCGTTTATTTCCTTAATGAAGTGGGTGGAGTAAATCGCTTTATATGATGTATGCAAGCTCTGAGGGACCTGTAGAGTAATTCCTTTGAGTCTTGAAGAGCATCCTCTTTCGAGCTCCACTATGCCAACTTTAGGTATTGTTACAATTTCATGATGCGAGTCACTGCATTGAACATGACCCGATGTATTTTTAAATGTTTAAAATAGCCAGCGGTTATGGGATCAAAGCTCTTTTCAAAATGATTCATCCCTGTATTCTGTCATTACACACGCCATTTTGGAATGAGGCTTCAATGGTGTAGTTTCACAGAAGTTTTCATAAGCATCTTTCCATGCCCAGTTTCCTATGCAGACTCTTGTATCCTCGTTTTCCCAACGGCACTTGTTAAGGTTCGCTTCAGATATTAAGTGATACGTATTTCAGGCTGCACTGTAAATCAGATAATTCGCAGCTACTATTGGAATCATTTTCTGATTATCGCTGACAACTGGTATCGGCACAATACTAAAAATATCAGACTGCTGATTCAGGTACAGTGGAATTTTATTTTTTTTTTTTTTT
>JAWNNH010000712.1:0-20400 GCA_035043045.1 Hirtodrosophila alboralis | reverse complement strand
TGGAAGAAGCGACCAATCATTCTCCAAATGCGCTATTGTCTTTTGCAAAGCGCATTCAAATACTAAAAGGCCTTCAGTATCCGGCATCACTAAGGACCAGTTTCGGTCTATGTGTAACCACCACGATGGTTTACCGGCTCAACCTAATCTAAGGTGCATCGGACGGGAAAGATACTGTCAAACAGATGTTTCCTGGTCCTACGTTGATGATATTCACATCATTGGCCACACCAAGCGTGTTGTAACTCCGGCGCTTACTGCTATAACATGGGCAGGACAAAGTGCTCTAGCAGAGAATAATGTCAGCTTGAAAATTAACACTTCCAACAGGTGCTACTTTGGGCTGCATAGCCAAATCAACAGTAGAGTCCTCTCTCGACAGACAAAGACAACAGTTTACAAGACGTTCATCCTTCCAGTGCTTCTATATGGTGCGGAAGCCTGAACAGGAAGACAATCAGATTCAGCTACTCTTGGGGTGTTTGAAAGGAAAATTCTTCGCAAAATATTTGGACCTGTTTGCATTGGCTGTACCTATCGTATCAGGTGAAACGAAGAGCTGTATGACGATGTTGATGTAGTCAGTCGAATGAACACCAGCGACTTCGTTTGCTGCGTTGGAACCAATTGGCAGATATGAGCACACAGCAGAGAAGCGTGGAGACAAATAGTAGACTAGGCTGTGCCCCGATATTGGTGTTAAAAGTCAAATAAAAATAATAATAATATTCTAGAGCGTACCCATGCATATGACGTGGGCATCCAACATAAGCAGCTGGGAAAATTGTTAAACAACCCAAGTTAACGTGTCCTTCAGTAGTGATGATTCAATTTGTAAGTACTCTAGACGTTCCGTTCCGACCTTAACAAACATGTATTGTAAAAACAACCGGCGGTATCTTAACAGATGATTGTCAACATCTTGACAAAGCATTAATCGTTAAGCATAAAAATTCATTGATCCGACCTTCTTATTCTCCCAGTAGGTCTTTTGTCTGTTTTGATAATGATTTTGTAGTCGTCAGAATGCATTGTATATAATGCGGTTATTTGCAATTGTAGTAGCAGTAAAAATTGCACAACGCTTATCTATTTCAATTCCCGAACCATCAACGAATTAGATCTCAAGGAACTTGTGATCTCCGTTTGGTAGTGGTAACAAAGCGCCCTCTCGATTTTGAATTTTCCCTTGAATCTAAAAGTTTACATTGAATTTCAATGAAAATAAAAAAAGTTGATCATTTTGATAATAATGAGACGCAATTAGCTTATAATTTGGATTGTAGTCGGGTTCATCAACAACTTCGTCTGCGGACTGACGTTATTTAAAAGCGTTCGTTATACTTTTGTGTATTCGCCAGGAAATATTTTGATTGAATTGTATTTTCAAAGAAATTTAGGTACAATGCTTCTGACGGCTGAGTCAAATTGAGGAATTTAACCTTGCCACTAGCGGAGCAAAGGCCGGGGAATTCAAATAGAAGTTTCAGTGCATTGCGATGCTGGTATACCACAGACAATAAACCGAAAACAACGAAAGTTCTTTGTTGGCGATTGCAGAATCGTATTCGAGTGCAGTGATCTTCTTCGTGCCGCGCGAACCTTTGCCGTATGGGCACAGCTCGTTTTATTCCATTCTGTTTGTTCCTCTTGCGTTTTATTATTACGGAAATTCTGGTTTTTTATTGCATAACGTGAATGTCGTGAAATGTTTGGTCGTCTCATAGCTGGCATTATTCAAGCATTTGGATAATCTCCCTTTGGTATTGTTTTGGTAGCTAATATTCAAGACTTATCGCTTGCGTAATATCGATGACAAATGCGTTTGTGTCGAAATCGGCAATTCAGCTTGGATTTCCATTGCTGGTTGCGTTGGAAGCGTTTGTCAGAAATATCGAAATTCGACTGACACACGTTCAAGGCCTATGCTATATGCATAGGCTGTTAGGTATGGGAGATGGGTTATAAGGCGTTGGAAAAAATCGATTTTGGAATAAACGCGGGTTATGCCAACTAGTTTTTGGTAGAAATTCATAGATTGTTAAGATGATGTTAGCTCAATTTTGCGCAATACAGATGTTTTCAAAAATCAGAATTTAAAAAAAAATAAAATATCACAAAGAAAAAAGTTCTTTAGAACTGCAGAGCCTCATAAGCTCCTAATATTCCATATAACTGATGGCGTTTCTTCCAGCTTCACTTTTATTTTGCGTTCTTATATTTATATACATCTGTATCAAGAACTTTATTTACTTTATTATATTATCATATATGTGATGGTGGTCGACCACAATAAAACTAACCGTTGATTACCCCCTTCAGTATTTCAAAGTATTAACTGCATATTTTGCCTTTTGGCGCTGCTCAAGATGGCACATAGTTCTAGAAGTTGTAATTTGAACCATAGCACGACATAAAAATTTCATAATATTTGTATATGCTCATTTCACATTGCACTTGTAATAGAAATTCTGTTGATTAAAAGCAATGCAAGTTATTCACGACATTCACGAAATATACAGTGCGTAGATTAGTTGCATAATTTCATGTTTTTAACATTTGTAGATGTTTCAAGCTCAGACGAAATTGAGTCAGATATTGATGATAGATTGGCCCAATAATATCATCTACATGACTACATACGTTTCAATCAAATACTGCGCGTGTCAAATACAAATGTGTTAGCATTGTAAGTTTGTTAAAAAAGGAGGAGGAAATCATGTTGGCAACTATCCAGAGACAAATGCCGATAGGCTTGCACCTAGTAATTGTGCTATTTCGTTAGCGTATCTACAACTAAGCTGCACGTTATTTGTGACCAAATAAAAGCTATTTCATATGTATTTAAATGATTGTGTTTTTTATCTTAGCTAAAGTTTAAGCCTACGAAATCCCCGTTTTCTGTTTCAGTTCGTGTCGTTTTACTTTAAAATCATTTTTTATTGCTCCAATTTTGATTTGCGGTTTTTCATTTCCTTAAAACACAAAAGCTTTTGTTGTCTTATCAAGGCCTGCTTGTCTTACTTTTGATTCTCAACGACACAAAGTAGCTGTTTTCATAACTTTAGCACTAAAATATACCAAAATATACTAAATATCGATTTAAATTATCGAAATTTATTCGAATCTCTTGCAACAATAATTTGTATTTTCCAACCTATTTGTAGTCGAGGGTCTAGGGTTAGCACTGTTGCAAGAAAATTTTCAGTGCAAGTTGTTGTTGTGACGGCTTGCAAACTTGCAAAGATACAACTTTGCTAGGCCACGTGAATATCTTAATTGCTTATTAAAGTCAAGCCCCTTGCAAACAAATGATCAGTTGATTGCAATCGCATCCAGTCCATTGGATACTTCAGTCAATTCCCATCACGTTTTACGTGATATCGATGACAAACCGCGTTTGTGTGAAAATCGGCTTTTATAAATGTCGATTAAAATTAATATTACGTTTAGCATTTCAGTGTTCTTCACAAAACAGCTCTTTAAGGTAAATTAATGGATTATTTTTAGTAATTTTTTAAACAGAATGTTTTGTTGACAAACAAACAATCATTTAATTGGAAGCAGACGCTAAATTCCGATGGAAAACCATTGGAGACTTATCGTTGTTACGATGACAAACACTAGTCAACATTAATTTCAGGAATCTCCCATTTATTTTTTCTTGCATTGAAGAAATATCGATACCAATCGATTGCGCACAATAAGTGGATTGTCTTCACATTCCCATTAAATGTTCGAGGCCTGGACGTCATAGTCAGTGTTCTTGTGTTAATAAGACGCATGCAATTAGTTTGTTTATTATTTTTGCAATTAATATCGGGATTTGTACTGCTTTTAATTGTTATTCATTATATATATTATATAATAAATTCAATTACTGGCGACTTACGAAATTATACAGTGTCACCGAAAAGAAGTGCTCGTTCGGTTTCCACAACAAAAACTAACATACTACTCACCAACGCAGACGAAAAGACATTAAAAGCGCTTATCACGATAAACGCCCCAGCTTCAGTTATAAACTATATTAAAGTTTCTTCGACAGCACAAACAACAATGCAAACAAACGATGATGCAAAGTTTATTAAAAAGTGAGTGTAGTACGAGTGTATGCGAGTGAGTGTAAGACTTATTGGCAAAACATATTTATTTATATATAAGTATGTATGTGTTTAATATAAAGTAGAAGGTGAAACAGATAAAAATGGAAACCCAATTTGGCTTGTTGACTGACTACCGCTGGTACTATTGTTATTTTATTATTTTTTTTTTTTTATTGATTTTTCCATTTTCCTAAATGTTTGGGCTACCTAGCATGTGCATGCATATGGATGTAAAAATAATTAGGGAATATCTGTACGTATTTTTGTGCTAGGCTCAAAAGCATTGCAATATAATTATCTGCTTGATTATTTAATTGTTTTAAACGCCAAAAAATTTAGAAAATAAATCTATACGTGATAGTTAATTACAATTTGCCATTTCTAAAAAGTTTTAGACTCGAGTATTCATTTTTACCCTCTATATCCATTAAAAATTATCATTAAAATATAAATATTAAAAAATTGAACAAAAAATTTTTAAAAATCTATTCCTTTTTTTTTTGTTTTTATATTTGAAATTTGCGTCAAATATAACTAAAATAAGTTATTATAATAATCAATAGCAATTTTACAATGCTCATTTAAAAGAAAAAAGTAGATTTTTAGTGTGAATTTAAATTAAAGGCAGTCATTTCCATGCCTTCTAAAAATAAATTTGCGCATAAAGTATGGTTGATTTAAGTTTTTTTTAATAAGTTAAAGTTTAATTAATAATAATATTATAAGATTTGCCTATATTTTGGCAATAATTTAATATGGGTAAGGAAACGACGATTACGCCCACAAAAAATATGTTTGCCGTAGTATTACTAACTAAAATATCTGACCAATGATGATCGAAATCAGAGATTATATCTTTGGTTTCTAAAAAACTAGTTTTTTTATGAAAAACATTTTTGTTTTTCAAGATATCGAAAACAATCATTCCAGTGCGACATGTTATTGTGATGTAAAGAATCTGACCAAGTTTGTACAAACCAGACCACTATATCCCATAACTCAAATGATCAGAAAATATACGATAATTTTACTATGTTTTGCCAGCGCAACAAAATTTAAAATAAATGCTTATTTTTGGTTATCTGCAACTGTCAGCAATTTTTGTTAACGTATCGTATGGCCAATATGTGGCGTCTAAGCTCAAAACACAATGCGCCCGAAAGTGTCGTTTGTCGAAAAATCCTTTATTTCTTTTGATGCGGCGTGACAAAAATTATGTTTGCATTCGATGGTATAGCCAAATACTTATACCTAGTCCAAGCTTGGTAGCGATATAAGCACTCAAAAAAGAAGAAAATTAAAAAAAAACTGTAAAATTTAGTTTTTACAATGATGCTCTCCTGCTATTATGTTTGCCTCTTCAAATCAAAAAAAAAATAAAATTTAATCAAAAAATTATTAAATATACTCATAGGCTTACAGCTTTCTTTCTTTTAAAATATTTATCGTTCCTTATGAAATGTGATGCAGTCTTTTTAATGTACAATTTAATCTAAATATACTCGTATTTCAAGGGCGTAATTATGTAGTGTAAAAAGCGTCGTCTTGCTCAAGTGATCCCTCAGCTCAATCTCACACATATGTACATAGGCTACATTATATGTATGCGGTAGACATAAACATATTCAAATGTCTTCTAAATACATTGAATTTCGCTGACACAGCAAATGGGCTGGCCGCTGGAAGTACTTGGGACAATATTCAATGTACCACAATATATTTTGTTGACTTATGCATAATGTTTTTATTGACATCTATATACAACTTCTTATATATTCCTTGGAATGATTTTGTGCAACGTGTTATTATAAAAACGGGTCATGTTTAAATTGATATACATAGTTTTTCATGAAATGTTTTCTTGCTTATTTGGTCCAGCAGCACCGAATTCACTGTACTGTTGTGCCAAAAGTTTATTATAAAATCAGTTAATCAAATGACATTTTCGAGTAAAATAGTGCTTTACATTGTATATTGAATTTAGATATTTTTATGCCCTTTCAAAAGGGTATTATAATTTTGTCATGAAATATGTAATGCATAGATGTTCACGTCTGCGACTCCAAAAATTATATGTATATATTCTTGATCACGACGACGAGCTGAGTCATGTCCCGTATGTCTGTTTGTTTCAATGCAAAAATTTTGGATTTATCTTTGAGCTATCTTGATGAAATTTTACACGTTGGCGTTTTGCTGTTGCAAGTAGTTTGTTTGTTTAATTCAGGCCAATCAGACTGCTATATCATATAGCTCCCATTGGAACAATGAGAGACACATCAATTTCATTAAAAGTGCTTTGTATGAAAAACTTTGTTTTTGTTTGTTTTTAAGATATCGAAAACAAACTTAGCAGATTCGCACATTATTATGATTTGCACAATCTGACAGTATTAGCCAATTCGGACCATTATATAATATAGCTGAAATATAAACCATCTGTCAAATATTAACAACATTTTTAAAGACCTGTGCAAGGGTATACAGCTTTAGCATGCCGAAGGTAGCCGTTTCACTTTTGTTTTTTAAATATTTGATTTTTGTTATATATTTGGTGTAATACATATGTTTCAATTACTGATGAATGATTTTCGTGCTATACTTTGAACATATTATTTTATGAATATAAGTGTGTACGTCTTATGTATCGTTTAGCATACTGTGTACATTCGTGAAGTGCAGTATCGGAATTCCATAAAAAGATTTATGCCTATATACCTTATATATATGGACATTAAATTTTTGTTCTAAATTACATCTTAGGGTTTTCTTAAATTTTTTAATCAAGATAGACAAGGATAATATTGCTATGACACTAGAGCCGACCCTCGGTAAGGCATCCAATTGTGCATCGAAATAGCCCCTTGTATTTACACAATTTTAATACCCTTGCAAAACGGTATTATAATTTTGTCACGAAATGTGTAATGCAGTGAAAGAGACATCTCAGACCTCATAAAGTATATATATATTATTTAACAGAACTTATATGTACTGCCTGATAACTTTAAAACTGAGAGACTGAAAATTTACCAACAGCAATATGTCAGGCCAGCTTTTTATCGGGCCGCCCTCGAGCTATTTACTTATATTTGCTTGAAATATTTTAAAAACAATCATACAGAAAATCTCGAAGCGTCATTATTGTTACGCAGCTATTCCATAATTAACAACATGTATTAAACATAAAAGCATTTGATTTCAACTTATCAATATAAAATTACATTCTTTTTCAGACGCTGGAAGGGTGGTTGCATTGAACCGCATCCCACAGACAAAGCGCTTATAGTTAACTACCAACTGGAAGCAACTGTTTTTGGAGAGCCAAACAATCCCATGATTGAAGAAAAAAAGGTTTGAGCTACGTACAATGATCCGATTTAATCTTGTTTGTTATGTACTTGTCAAAACACAGATCAAAACGTAGAATGTAAACTTGTCATTACCTATTGCGCTCATATCATGTTACATACAATTCGCTGATTAAGAGTACAGTTCGAGTACGTTATTTACTTTTTCATTTTTTATACCCTTGCCAAAGGGTATATTTATAATATATTTATAATTTTGTCACGAAATGTGTAACGCATAGAAGGAGATGTATCCGACCCCATAAAGTATATATATTTTTGATCAGGACGACGAGCTGAGTCGATACAGCTATGTCTGACTGATTATATGCAAACTAGTCCTTCAGTTTTTGAACCATCTTGATTAAATTTGGCACAGAAGCTTCTTTCTGTTGCAGGCAGCACATACGTCAAAATCCTTCGAATCAGACAACTATATTATATAGCTGCCATTGGAACGATCGGTGAACAACATTTTTTTTCAATATACCAAAACGAAACTTCGCAGATCGATGTAGTATTAGGGGCTGAACAATCGGACGCAGTTTCATTAATATCGGACTACTATATCTAATAGCTCCTTGTTAGCGTTCGCTAACTTAGTATAATCAACAAGTAATTTAACAAAGTTAACTATGAAGTCAGAGCATATGAAATCTTTGTATGAAAATATACCGTTTCCATGATTCAAACACGCCGATACCTTTAATGAATTGTGAAATTGAAGCAAAATAGTATCGATATTACCGAACGAAGTTGGCCTATGATCTCCTGTTTTTTTATTGAGTTAAATATCTTTAGAAAACCACTATTTTAATTGGTCGAATCCTACTCGGCAGCCCGCCAGAACCTAATTGGTACCTGGCCAGATCCTACTTGGCCACGAAACCCAAACTCAACACAGCAGTCGTTGTTCACTCCTATTAAAACAATCAGTCGAAAACTGCTCGTATAAAAAACTTTTTGTTTTTGTCAAATATCGAAATAAATCTCGTCAGTTCGACGTATAATTACGATTTGTACAACCTGACCAAGTTTCATCAACATCGGACCACTATATAATATAGCTGCCATAGGAAAAATTAGTTCTTCTATGCAAAACTTTTTTGATATTCAAGATATCAGAACCAAACTCACCATATTGATGTAAATACATATTTATTCTATACTATCTGATCAAATTTGAATAATATCGGACCAATTATATGGCTGCCATAGGAATAATCGGAAGACCATCGCAAGGGTATATAGCTTCTGCGAGCCGAATATAGCCGTGTCTCATATTTATTTTTGTTTTAAATTTTTATTTATAAGTAACCAGCATATCAGGCGCGCGTTGCTTTCATTAAAAAAAAAAAAACAGTTTAATTATATTATACAACGTCATTAGAATTGTAGCCTGAAGGTTCGCCACCGGGTGAAAACTTACATATGTATTTACAAAGTTTTGACCAAGTCCTAACATACGCACATTTTTAATTTGAGTCAAATCGCACCATAAATAAGAATTTAGATAATAATATATCGAGTGGCACCTACACGGTACGCTCATACACAAATAAACATTGATTCTTCGAAACCGTAACATAATTAAAATTTTTAAACTAACTCGGATACCGCCCCACCCGCCAGTTTATGTTAATAGAATATTAATCACTGTTATGAGGTAGTAAATCGTCACTGTTAACCAAAAAGCAATATAACTAATAAATAAAGTTTAAGTGATCGCTATTTCTACTTCGATATACATGTAACCATTTAGGCAATGCATAAGCCCCCTCCGGCGTACCCGGTTGAATTCATACACAAAAAATGTTTTCATGAACATATAAACAAAAATACATTCTATATTCCATAAATACAAATTTTTTAATTAACTCTCGATTGTGATGCATAGAGTGCGATTGTTGCTTTGTTCACCCTTTCCTCTACATTGAGTTCCCATGTAACCTTATTTGAGCGGCATACCGTTCACCTTTGGCGGGTTCCACTTCGGTACCTTGTATCTATTGAGAATGAGGTCCGTCTTGTTTGCGTTGATGCTAAGTCCAGCTTCTATGGGCCATGCTAGTATCTCTTTAATGTATAGTCCATGATAGAGCTGAGAGTCGATGGACATTTCCTCTGATAATTATGCATTCATATGTCATCAGCATATGTAATGGTCTTAGAGGCTTTTCTTTGAAATTTCTTTAATAACTAGGTTCCATAGAAGAGGCGATAGGCCTCCGCGATATAGTTGTGTTTTTCCACTCGACACTGACTCTCCTGAAGCTCAACACATTGTGTATTCACGGGTCTACTGCAGAGTGTAACTCTTACTGCAGAGTGTAACTCTTACTGCAGAGTGTAACTCTTAATATTTCCGTCGACACATTGTTTAATGTGCCAAAAATGCCAAGAAATACGCCCATAGCGTATTTTTCCTGTCGAGTGTTGTCTTAATTATGACTGCTGGGAAGTGTAGCGCTGTCTTCACTGATTTTGCTTTTGTGTATGCGTGTTAATTTGACTTCATGGTCATGTACGCCTTCTCTTTTCTGAGGAGCTCTAGAAGTTTTTCCAGCGTTTTCAGCTGATATGAGGTGAAGCTTATCGGTCTGTAGTCTTTCGGCTGCACGTGAATGCACTTGCCTGCGTTGGCTGGGAACCCGAGTCGTGCAGTCCTCCAAGTCACAGGCACGTAGCCATACCTAAGACATGCCTCAAACAGTGGATGCAGTCATGGGATAATCCGGTCAACTGTAGCGTGGCTGGAAATATTTCGTCTAACCCAGGGGAATTGTACCTCACGAATTTTTTGAGGTTAAATTTATCTGCGGGTATCTCTGCTTGCGTTGTTGTCTGAAGGACGTCTGGTTCGATGACTTCCATGATACTAAGTCCACCAGAGCACATATAGCTTCCCTACAGCTTTCCGTTCATCTTCCATCATCCGTTTTCAGCTGATTCTGTATACTGCCTCGAAAGCAGCTTCTAGAGTCCCGCTGTTTCTGTGACCTTCTCTATGCCGGAGCAGATGGTTCTCTTGTTTTGCTTTCCTTGTTTCTTGAGGTTGTGGAGTAGTATTTTATATTCGTTACAAATTATCTCTTCCGCTTGTTTGGCGAGCTTGAAACGATTTTGTACGTCTTTCCTTTGTGTGTTCAGCTTTGGAATCCACCAAGCGGCCTGGTTCTCTTTTTGCTCTTAGTAGGTCTGCATGAGCGTGGTATGTACAGGTAAGGTGGTAAATGGACGCTTCTAAAGACTGCTCTATAGCCTCCTCTTGAGATTATTGGCACTGTTTTTAGCTTCTTCTTTATTGTATTAAAGTACTTCTCCCAGTTTGTCATTCGGGGATTTCTGAATACTGCTTTGGTGAGTATAATAGTAATGTACATTAAATTGGATGTTCTTGCGATCTGAGAAGAAAGGTCTGCTAAAAACTGTCTAATCCGCCACTTTTGTACTAATCCCTGCTGCGAGTATTAAATCTAAAATGTTTTATAAAGTGGGTTCCAAGTAAGTAAGCTCTTGCCCGACATTTACAATTCTTAAATTTCATTAAAGTATGAATGTTAGGAGACTTTTGTTTGGACTGTCCCACTCTGTGTAGTGGGCGTTGGCGTCCGTTCCAACAACAATGGGCTGCTTTCTGGCCTGCTTCCGCGACCAGTCTCCTAAGTTCTTCGGGCGGTGTTTTCTTGTCGAGATGTCTTTTCTCTCAAGGCTGATTGTCCCTACTTATTGTAGTTACGTGGAACACGTTGCTTATTTGCAGGATCATGTGTTGGGCTTCGCCAATTGCAAAACACAGGAGACCATCATGCCCTGCTCCAACCATGAAAGAGGTGTGACTGCTGGCGATTCAAAGAAAGGATTGCTCCTCCTCGTGCAGTCACGCATCCCACCGAGGTTTTTACTGACATTCCACCCCAATTTGATTATATTATGTCGACCTTCATTTTGATTTTATTTTTGGGTAATCACCGTTAGCGTTTTAAGAAGGTTGCCAGTCTTTTCAAACAATGGCGCGGGTCGCAATAGATCCGATTAGCAGAAACTGTCGGAGAATACCGTCATGTAGCTTGACACTGCACAACCCCAATAGGTATTAGTCGTTTAAACCAAGGTAAACACCCATTGTCTGGATTTTGCAAGCCCATATTGCAAACTTAGTGCTTTTGCATTAACACCGTTTTGCTAAAATAAGCGTTAATAATTTCGTTAGCGTTAGCGACGAATACACTTTACAATATTTACATGTTCGGTACATGAGGTACTCAATGTAAAAATGTAATTAGTGCGTTATATCGCGCATTTGTTAATCCCGAGTGCACGTAAACTTTTCTACTGGAATTCTTCTGTATATATTTTATGTGGTCGAAAACGCCTCCTTCTATGCGTTATACTTTTCGTGACAAAATTTTAATAACCTTTTCCAGGTGTATACAACTAATTTTAACTTATACTAAGAAATTTAATAGTTGAAATTTCACAGAAAACGGTAAATCTTTATGGTTCTCTAAGGTTCTCTATGTATGTATTTAAATAACTCATTATTATTATGCTCTTAATTATATTGCAGAATTGTCAGAAAATCATTCGTCTACGTTCGCTGAATGCAAAAACTGATCCTGCGGCGTTGGCCTGTGAAGTGGTGGAAAAATGTGATCTTATACACAAATCACAACTGTATGATGTGGAACAAATCATATTTTATCTAAAGAATCGTAAAGATAATGCCAGCAACGGTAAGTGCCATCTTAACCCTGTATATAAGGGGCGTCACAAAAAATCTCTGAGAGATTTGGAATTGGGTTGGTTTTGAAATCTAGTAAAAACCGTCGTTGTCACAGATGTTCGAAAGATTTGAATTTTCTAACTGCAAGTTTGAAAAATGAAATCTCTCGAACATCTGTGTCACCAGCGGTTTTTACTCGAGATTTCTGTGACACTCCTGTAAGAACGCAAAGATCTCGGAGATCATAAGAGCTACAGACTCCAAATTTGGTATGTTCAGATAATAAACATCAAAGCTATGGTAGAAAACACTTTTTCATACATACAGAAGCAGCCACCTGCCATACAATCATGGCCGTTGAACTGCTTGATGTTCAAATTCCAATTTGCACTGATTGATTTGAATGTGTATGTACATGAGAGTATTTGTGTTTGCGGATCACAGGTGTACCCGATTATAGAATTTTTTCTTTTTTATTTTGATTCTAGACATTGCAAACAACACACATGCAAACAGTCGAAGATCAGCGTCGCGGCACAGCTCCCAACTGCGCTCTTCTGCGCGATCTCAGAGCAGTGTGGCGGTTATGTCAGGTAGCACTATCGGGTCAGGTTCTAGCGGGGCTACAGCACTGACAGGTCCAACAGCAGATGTGTCAATTAACAACATTGACGAGTATGTGGAGTTACTGTACGAAGAACTGAGCGAGCGAGTACGCGGCTCGGCAATGATACTGCAAATCGCGCGCAATCCCGATAATCTCGAGGAGCTGGAAAAAAATGGTACGATCTCATTATTTATTTTACTTAACTTAGCAATTTGCAAACTGTAAATTTATTTTGTTTTTGCAGAGGCTTGCCTTAGCGCGCTGTCCCGCGTTCTTCGTGAGGATTGGCGCAAAAGCTTGGATCTCTCCACCAACATCATTTACATATTCTTTTGTTTCTCTACATACACTAAATTTCATCCTCTCATTGTGCAGTATAAGGTAAGTTAGAAATAATGTTAGTTAATACAGGGTCTAATAATTGCCAATTCCTTGACAGATTGGGTCGCTGTGCATGGATGTCATCGACTACGAGTTGCGACGCTATGAGACCATGCGCAACGAACTCGATGTTCGTAAACAGCCCAACAGCTCAACGGTGGTGCTCTCGGCTAAAGCCAGCAAAGAAAAACTGAATCGCAGTACAGACGATTTTCTTGACATCATGAACGAAGAGAAACCCAAAGAGGTGAGTAAAGAAAGGCAATCAATACACGCTTGCTCAGTTTAATCAAGCATATATTTGGATGCTTAGTATTACAAGTTGCTTGCCAATCTAGCCATTTATCCATCGTCTGTCAATGTTGATCTAGGTACATCTAGGTCGCAAGATCCAGCTAGAAGGCTAACACTATTTAAGTGTGAGTGTTAGGTGATCCTGTGGGTTAGTGGATCTTTGTTGCTTTGGGGCATTATAGCATGTGTGATTGATTTTGGGTTAAATAAGTGGTGTTGGATTAAAGTTGTCCCTTTCAGTTCATCGTAACGAATGCGTCTCGTCTGAACGTTAGCAAATTGCTTGTTGGGTGCCATTCCAGGTGACTAAGGAGAAATATATTTGTTACATACTTATTTGCAAAGTTTATTGTATAATATAATAAAAGCACATGCTTACTTTATGTAAGTTTATAAAAAGAGACTCTTAACACTCTTATATTTCGTGCAGATGGAACCACCGCGTCGACGTATACCGGAGTTGAAGCAACGGCCGAAGTCGGGCAATTGGAGCAGTTTTCATGGGACTATGTCCTCATCGCTTATTAAAAGCCAAACACTCAACAGCAGCTGCCATGAAGCACTGTCTACCAGCGTTAATGGAAATTTTAATACAAATGCTTTCGAGCCCGCATATCCCGTAGAGATAAAAGTGAAAAGCAATGAATCATTAGACCAGAGCGATCCTAAAATAAAGAAGGAAGAAATCGATCGACTAAATAAGCAGCTTAAGATTTTTGCAAAGAAACAGGAACAGTTACTGCGTGTTGCCTTCTACCTCTTATTGAACATGGCCGAGAATGTCAAACTAGAGGAGAAAATGCGACGAAAGAATATTGTTAAGATGCTAGTTAAGGCACTGGATCGTCAGAACATTGATTTGCTTATGTTGGTCAGTACGTTTCTAAAAAAATTGTCTATCGTGAGTGACAACAAGGATGAAATGTGTGCTTTGAATATTGTTCCCAAGTTACCACGCCTCTTTCAAAACGCACACTCGGACCTGGTTCAGGTTACCCTAAAGCTAGTTTTTAATCTGTCGTTTGATGGTGCACTGCGCCGCAAAATGGTATCTTTTGGATATCTTCCGATGCTTGTAATGTTTATCAACGATGAGAAGCACCACAGCCTTGCCGTTAAAATACTTTATCACATGAGCCTTGACGATAAAGTAAAGTCGATATTTATGCACACAGAGTGCGTGCAAATGGCCACCGATGCTATCATCCTTAATCTAAATGTAAAAGTTGAACTAGATCTTATAGCACTATGCATTAACCTGTCACTAAATCGGCGGAATGCGCAGATTATGGTCGAAGGACAGCGGCTTCACAGCCTCATGGATCGTGCCTTCAAGTATCAGGATGCTCTATTGATGAAACTTTTGCGTAATCTTTCGCAACACGAGTCACTACAGTTACTTTACATCCACTACGTTGGCGATCTGGCCCGTATACTGACAATCTGCGACGATGAGGCATTTGTGGTTGAGTGCCTAGGTATATTAGGCAATCTGGCTCTGACTGACTTAGACTACTCTCAAATACTGCAGAACTTTCAACTTATTCCTTGGATACGGCAGTTGCTTGTGCCATGTTCACGACTAGACGATCTTGTGCTCGACACCATCGTCTATCTAGGCACCTGTGCTTGTGATGAGCTTTGCGCGCTGCTTTTTTGCCGCGCAAAAGTCGTTCTTTCACTAATAGAACTGCTAAAAGCCAAGCAGGAAGATGACGAAATTGTGCTACAGATTATTTACGTGTTTCAGCAAATATTGCGACATGAAAGCACACGCGAGTATATGATCAAAGAGACTGAATCACCAGCTTATCTCATTGATCTTATGCAGGATAAGAACGAGGAAATTCGCAAAGTGTGTGATTACTGTCTAGACATCATTGCAATAACCGATACTGAATGGGCCAAACGTATCAAGGTGGGTACAAAATTCTTAAGTATAACATATCTGCAGACTCGGACTATCAAAATATATTTGCCTAATTTTTTATTTGCACATTATTAAATATATATATATTCCCGAGAGCAGTATATGCTTATCGTTGACATCATATATTGGTTAGTTGTAAAAATGCCAAATAAATTTAATCCATATAAATTTGCAAACCTTTTCGTAATACTATCTGAACAATGCAGTTAAATTAAAATTTTACCTTAATATTAACAACTCATATTAGTTAAGTGGGTAGAAAATTAAATGCAGAATAGCGTAATTTAAATTGGCTTAAGAACAATATGTATTACTTTTATAATTATTTCCTTTAACCTTTTGAGTAAAGTGCAGTCTTTGCGTTTATCGCATGCATATAACTGATTACTAATTATTGAAATAAAGCATACATACATATATTTAAACATATACACATTTTATTTTTTTACACGCAGCTAGAAAAGTTTCGAAATCATAACTCGCAATGGCTGTGCATGGTAGAGTCGCAGCAAGATCGTGAAAACGAACAAGACTACGTAGATAATAACGACGATGATAATGATCTGGATACGTATCTAAGATCTGAGTATTTAGACAATTGCGATCTCTACAATAGTTCAAATATCAACGAGCCCGACATCGACACTAATAGCAACAATCCAGCCAGCCCAACAGTTTCCACTTACAGCAGGCCTGTGAGCACGTAAGTTCAGCGTAGGTTATACTGTATGGAAATTTAACAATTCACACTCTTCTACCTTACAGCTATCGGCGCAGCCAGGATCTTGATGAACTCTACAACATGACGTCCAGTTCTAAATCTCAAAGCTCCAGTCAGGGCGGCACTGATAGCAATATTATGTTTAAGTCTAGCAAGTCACTGGATGTCGAAGGCTTACACGAAGAGTTAGGATAGACAGGGATAGCAAGAAATTACTTTACTTTTGTTGTTTTGCAATTTGGCTACTAGTTTTGCCACGTTTATGTAAAATCAAACTATCTGCGTACATATTCTTACTAATTTTCACGCTTGTTATTCAGAAATGTCTCACATTCGTAAAGCAATTACGATAATTCCACACAAGCTAAATTTGGTATTATTTTTTTTATTTTATTGTCTTAATTTATTAGTTTGCTTTAAATGTGTTCTTTGTGCAATACTCAAAATATTATTTAAGATGTACACCTCTTGTCAACTAATTGGAAACAAAACTGCAGCAATTAATAGGCTGGATACAAGCCGACAGGTTACAAATCGACTGGGCTTCCAAAAAATGGTCTACAATTTACTTGGTCATCTTAAAATTAATTGGTCATCTGGGACATTGCAGTTGATCTCCGTTTCATTCATCCAGATATTCCCAATGGACTTGTAACCTGGCTACTTGTGTTCATATTGTAAGGCATATTGTATGCATACTGTAAGATTATCTTATGGTATCGTCAGAAAAATTCCGCCAATGGCGTCCAACCTAACCCAATCTTTTAGAGATAGTGTGCCTGGATATTCTTACGTTGTATTTTTTGGCTCTGGAGACCTGCAAAACTCAACCAAGGGTCGGTTTGTGCGTTGCACACAACCTGGTTTCTGAAGTTTTGTAAAGAATTTTTTTTAAGTCTCAGACTTTTTAATGTAGTCAAGTGCATAAAAATCCATTAGATGTTATTCAACTGCTTATTAGGTCACGCACGGAATACGAAGGTCAACAATTGACATTTAGATAGCCGGCATACAAATTATGACACTACCAGATTATTGGAGGTGTGTTTATAAAGAAATTTTATTAAAGAGTTTCTACCATTAAAAAAAAAATCTGACAGAAATAATTGACAAATATTAAAAAAAATTTATAATCAACCGAACTTGTTTCCAATTAGTTGTCACGGTCGAAACTGAGTGATAACATCAGAACCAAAACTTTTGTTTCCAATTAGTTGGCAACGTAGAAACAGAAGTCGTAATAAGTATATTTGTTTTGTGCATTGCCCGACTGACTATATGTCTGTCTGTCCGTAGAAACAAATAACACTAGTCAACAAAATAAAAAGATTAAAAACACACCAATAAACGGATAGGACATTGCAAAAAACCGATATACTCATTTGTTTGGGAACAGAGTATGAAAACTTATGATGGTTTTATTTTTATTTTTAACGAAATTTTACAAAGTTAATAAACCATATTTGTTTATTTATCTAAGTTTGAATGGCATAAATGTTTTCGAATAATACTTTTATCTAAGAAGTTTTGCGTAAAGTTGTTTGTTTGGGTGTGGTTAATTTGTTAATTCAGTTACTTGAATTTTCAGTTTGGTAAATCTTTATTTTTTTGTAAGGACAAAGACTATCATTCCCTTTTAACTCGCATCTTTAAATTTAAACTGAAATGTTAATATGAGTGCGTAATTCCGTTACGAGTATGATCAATCAATTTTGAGCAAATCTATTATTAAAAGTTATAATTATTACATTGTTTAATGTGTACCTATAGTCACCAGTTCTTAAAATCAGGTGACTGTATATTTAATCGCTTAAAAATTGCTTTTAGAGCCCATTTTTACACTCAGTACCTATTAAAAAATGAAAAGGATCATACAACGTGCAAATGTCTGTAAAAGGCAGAGGAGGGTTTTCCGACCATGTAAAAATTATATATTTTCGATTTGTTTCTACAGTCAAGTTGATCCGTCTGTGTCTCTTGTTTGTATACCATACTCCACCCTTCTCATTCACGTCCACAAAGAGATTTGAAGCCACAACTTAAAAGATATGATTTTTATTTTTAATTCGTTTTATTATTTTCTTATTCCTAATTTTATAACGATCATATAGTAAACACCGAAGCAATTCAAGAAAATACTTTTCATGTACCGCAGCCATCTGAAATGGTTTGATGCTTGTACGACTGTAAAACTGTTTAAAATTAAAATTCGTATTTGCACTTCTTGATTTGAATGTATTTATGTATTTGTGATAGCAGGTCTCGGCCAGGGTACTCGGATAATTAGCTATGGCACTCTTAGTACTAGCAGCTTCGAAAATAGCACGAAAAGCATTATTTTTAATTATCCAAATATACGACAAAAAAATGTTACTCATTCCTAACATTTTAGTGAATTGACGCTAAAACTAACATCTAACATCGCATTAGCTTAGACAAAAATATTAACAAATATGTTTTAATTTGTGAAAAATCGTTAAAAATAAAAATAAAGATAAAAACAGAGTCCCTGCCATTACATAATTTTTGTCTATAATAACGGTTTAGTCCGAGGTAGTGTAAACAAACTACCGCATTGTCGCTGTTGTGAGTCATCAAAAGTATTGTCAATACGTATCAAAATCTACAAGGATAATAATGTAAGTGTATTAGAAGCAATTAAATATTTTCCTTCACCGTAAGTTAAAGCTATTACTTACTATTTCTGTACTTTCAAGTTACTTTTCTGAATTTATTAGATTTTGATTTGGAAAACATGTTAGCCAATTTCGTATGACCACCCTTCCCACAATAAGAAAATTGGTTAACTTGTTTCCTAATTATCTTTTGTGCTTTACCAATACTCTTTATCCAACGTCAAACAATCTATTATGTATTTTCTGGTTCAACCTGTGTCTGTGCCTGTTGCGCCTTTGCAATTTTCTCTTCCATACCTATATAACTATTGTCTAACTTGTGATCTGTGTTATTTCTTACTAAAACTTTATCTTTTGTCTTGAACTAAAGACGAAAAAGATGTGTTATACTCTTCAATATAACGGTATTCAAAATCATTTATACTTATAGGCTTAGTTTGCCTTTCTAAAATAAATAAAGTCCTATTTAAAATGTTGGGGTCATGTAAGTAGGAAGTACTTATGACTCCTTGTGTGAGCTCAACGCTCGACATGATTTATTTAATAATTTAAAAATTTTTATATTATTTTTTTTTTTTTAAACCTTATCTAAGTCATTTGCTCTGCTTAGATAAAGTTTACTTAATGTTTTCTTATGTAGCAAATACAATTTTACGACAAAGTTGAGTTCCGTAACAATTGCAATTAATAAGGTTATTAAGAACAGGGAGTCTAACTGTGTGATGTGATCCACATCTTTTACGGTATTTATAACGTTTGCCGGGGAGTCTTTGACTTTACCCTCAGTTCCCCCCATTTTGGCAAACCCTGACGAAAAACTAATTATTTTTTTTTTATTAGATCATTATTTTTTTTGTTGTTGTTTTTATATTTCAATAAGCTTTTTATAAAATGGATAAATAAATGTAAAACTGCAATTCTACAATTCCCTTAGATTTTTTTTTTTTTTTAATTTTTCCCTAATCAGTCATTACAATGACCTTCCTGTCTATTTTGTGTATGACTTTACGGGCCATACTTCTATTGGGCAGAAATGGTTCCGCTCAATTTCACAATAATTTTTAAAATATAATATGCATCGCAATGCATTAAAAAAATGATTCAACGGAGCTCAAAGAAAAAAAAAATTATCCGTTTTCGGAAACGCTGTTGTTTCAATGTGAGCTCAATAGTCTCTCGGTGGCACAAGTGGTCGAGTGCCCCTCGCGCTGTTGATTCTTTGTTTCAGCCACTGCGTCAGCTGGGTGTCGCCGGCCTGGCACGCTGACGCTCCCTCGCTGGCGCCAGTGGCGGTGTGCCCTTCACGCTTGTTGTTTATCTGGTGCAGCTGTCCTTCGCGTCATGCAAGTTGACTTGCATGTGACGGTGTAGAGCGGTCCAAGGCAGTCGCTCGGGCAATTTTGCTGTCTCTTCGGCAGCCGTCAGTCATTTGTTTTTTTTTTTTCTTGTGTTCCTCCACTGTTGTTGTTGTTATTGTCGTTGTTTTAGATGTGTTTTATTCATCGGAAGTTTTATATAAACTGTTTTTAGACTTCCATATTTCCTTTGGTTTTGTTCAAATTCATATTGCTGCTGTTGTTTATATTAAAACTTGCAAAGCTTGAGCTTGACTTGATTTTGATATTGATTTTGATCATTTTTCTTTTTTT
>JAWNNH010000711.1:600000-766962 GCA_035043045.1 Hirtodrosophila alboralis | reverse complement strand
GTTGTTGTTATTTCTTGGATCGTCCATTGTTGTGCCTGCTCTAATCAGTTATATATATATATATATAATAATATAATATATATGCATGTATTTAATATATACAGCAACATATGTATATTCTTCAATTCAACATCATTTTATGAGTATTCCAATTGATATATACTTGATGAATCTCCACATTTTTTTTGGGTTTTTCTTTCTGGAATTTTTTTCCTTTTTTTCCCTTTTTTTTTATGTTTCATTATATTCAATTAAATCACAATTAATATTGTTTAAATTACAAAGCAACTAATTGTAAAAACATTAAAATTCTGAGACATTATTTCAATATTTTTCTTTTTCTTTATTATTATGAATAAAACTTCTAAACCGATTTTTTTTTTTAATATAAAACATTTTTAATAAAAATTGTTACAATAACTATTCAAAAATTACAACTGAAATCTCAAAGTAAATATTAAGATTTAAGCATTTTGTTGATTCATATAGAAGTTTCATAATATAAATTAAGTGCATTGTAAGTTGTAAACAAGATGATTTTGTAAAGCTCAAGATGAATCATAATTTTTATTCTGTTTAGGTTTTTTTTTTTGTTATTATAAACCACAAAATTAGCTAATTACAATAAACTATTAGAAATTGCAATTTTAATTGCATAGTAAACTAGTTCAATTAAATATTTTGTTTTAGCTGGAAAAACCTGTAAAATCTTTAATCCTGAATTGGTTCAACCCTTCCAACGTTTAGTTTCTTTGCTTTTCTTTATTGGGGGATATAAATATAAATTGTCTATAAAATGCAGGAAAACATTTCAAATTCATAGCAACTATTAATCAATAATAAATGCAATTAAAAATCAATCAAGTGCAACAACAACAAAAACGATAATATCCTTTCGGTATAAGCTGCTATATATAGTAGGTTATAATAGAAAAATTGTATAAATATATATATATAGGAAGTAAATTCAAATATTATGTGAAATGGCGGAAATTGAATAGATTTTTAATATTTCTGTGAAACGACAACAACGAAATTTAAATGTTGAATAAAAATAAAATAAAAAGTTTATTTCATAAATTTAATTTATTGTTTTGTAGCAAAGAATTGTAACTTGAATAGAAAATCAAAAAAAAAACTTAAAGAATGCAACCTATTTACAACTAATTAAGCTAACGTAAGTAGTACTAAAGATAGGTAAATAAAAGATAATAATATTTAGTTAAAACTCAACTCAAATCGCATGTCAAGTGATAGTTTTATTATACAAACAAATCACTTTAAGGTTTTCTAGAAATAGCCACATTATACTATTAAAAGTGACAATCTTAATGAAATTTTCTATTTTTTTTTTTTTTTTTTTTGTAACCACATATATAGCTGAGATTCTAATCTAAGATTTAGTATAAAACTTTAGGAATTGTGTATGCTAGACAATTTGTAGAGATTCTGAAAACATATTTATAGAATCTATTTAGTAATTATTATTTTGGGTTTATGATATTATTTTTTTTTATATATATAAAATCAAATTTGAGCTTTTAAAAAACAATATAAACCTTTTTTATGACTAAAAAATTATGTTTTAATTTCTGCAACTGAAAACCAATTGTAAATAGTTTTTTGCAAATTCTTTTTGATTTTTAATATAATTATTTTGGTTTTAAAAGTGAAATTAGGGAAAATTCTTTTATATCAGAAAGTAGATTTTATCTATATATAATAAAATTATGAATATAAAGCTTAAATTGATTAAAATCTAAATTTATATATATTTATAAATATCATATATTATATATAATATAAATATATTAAAAAAAAAGAAGAAGAAAAGTCTATCAGGCCTGTTAGTATTTTCGGTAGGACTTTGCGTATTTGATTACGCGAGAATTTGCCGAATTTCCCCAAAATTTCCTGCGTATTTCCCTAGAATATCCCACAGCGTTAGCAGTGCTGAAAACAATATAACAGCGTTAGCGAATTCAAATACGCGAATTTTGAAGGGAAATTTGTAGAAGGGAAATTCGTTTCCGCAAGATCTTGCCGAAAGTGAAAATAGGAACAGGCCTCTATATAAGTTTTTTCTGTTTTGTTTAAATCTTTCAACATTATTTAGCTAATTGTTTAAATTATTTTATATTAATTTTAGAGTTAATTTAAATATTACTTTATTAAACTTTAAACTCTCGATTGTTTTGCAGTTCTCTAGTTCTAATGGATTAGCAAAAATTCTTAAACTTTTTTAATGCAGAATATAGGAAAAATTCTAGGAAAATTCTAGGAAATCGGATTTTTTTTGCATAAATAGTTTGTGCACTTAATAAAACTAAAATTTGGCGTTGATGTGGCGTTAAATTTAAGCATCGTAAATTTGCAAATTACATTTTGTTGCAGGGGGACGAAGGGGCTGTTTTATTTACAACATTTTCTTGTGCAGTGACGACATTTTTGTTTTGGGAAAAATTCTTAAAGAAAACACAGAAAAAAATATTAAAAAAAAAAGTATTATAATAATATTACAAGAGTAAATTATTATAGTTTTGAAATATGTTTAAAAAAAATGAAACAGTGCAAATTTTGGATAAAATATATAAATTTCTTATACATATTACAAGTATTTCTATTTTAAAGTAATTGTCTTAACGAAATTTATATACAAATTGTGAATAGTTTGGCTCTAATAACCTTCGAGTTCAATGGGTTTATTTTTTAGAGTAATATACTCCATGGGTACGACAATGTCTTCGTCTTTGTCTTCTGCTGTCTTTTACTTTCCCTTTTGAGGTCATTTTCTATGGTTTCAGGATATACAAGTAAAATAAATCAAAGAAGAAAAACATAAAGCGCAACAAGCGGCAGCGACGGCAACGTCAACGTCAACGTTGGCTTCGAAAGCTGTGCGTGACGAAATGACAATAAAATCAAATGACTTTTTTTTTGCGCTTGTTGTTGTTGTTGCTGTTTTAATAGCAAGCATATAATGACAGCGATGTCGCTGTCGCTGTCGACGTCAACGTTGACGCTGCTGCTTATAAGCGCGTTTTCAAAATGAGCATCGGCTTCACACAAAAGTCAATTGCTCTAGTTATTGTTGTTGCTGCTGTTAATTTGGCGCCTCTCTCTCACTCTCACTCTCTCTCCCTGTCCCTACCAATATACAGCTAAATTAAAGAAATGCTGCGACGCTGACGTATGTCAAAGCTTAAATGATGCGCTGCTGCTGCGATACATTTTTCAGTGCTGCTGCTGGCTGCGCCGCCGCCATCATCGTTGTCAATGTTGATAACTAAATGACAAAGTGAACCTAACCAGTTCAATGCGCTTTGCGTTGCTCCAGCTGAACGTTGACAGATGCTTGTAAAAGATGTTTTTTTTTTCGCCGGGCGGCGACGCTGACGCCGCAGTCGACCCACTGTGCAAGAGGAGCGCTGCCCAACTTTTATACAAACTTTACAATGACATACAATAAAATAGTGAGGCGAAAAATCACCAAATACATACACAACCATCAACAACAACAACAACAATAATAATGACGGCAACACAGCACTTCATTTAGCACGCACACACTTGTTACATAAATAACGGCGAAATGAGTGTGAGTAGCAAAAAAGCAAAGAAAACAAGACGAAAAAGAAGTCGTCGTCGTTGTCGTCGCTGTGCTGAACCTGAGAAACGGCGGCTGCTCAGCGCACACACACACACACAGAAACAATCATACAAAACGAACATACACACACACACACACATGTTTCTGATCTAATAAGAACTTTTTTGAATTGGACAAAAAACCGTACTAGCATACATACATACATACCTCTTCAAAGTGGCGCGAACTGCTTGACGGGCCTATAAATGTTGTTGTTGTTGATTTTATTTTTGCTGTTGTTATTTTTGTTGTCGTTGTTGTTGTTGTTGCTGCTGCTGCTGCTAACGCGAGCGACGCACACGCACACAAACGCACGCTTTCCAAAAAAAACTTGCGTTAGGAAAAAAAAAACTTTTCACAATGCGAAAATTTTTATAAAAAAAAACAAAAAAAAAAGTATATATATATATATAAAATAAATACTCTGGCAAAAAATAAAGGCAACACAAAAACTAAAGACAACCGATTGCCTCTTTCTCGCTCGCTCTCACGCCAACTAGACCAACACACATATACGTACGTATGTAACTGTGTGTGTGTGTATGTGTGTGCACACCAACACCAAAGCAACGACAACGACGAATTCACGACTTTTTGTATGCGTGTGTAAGTGCGTGTTTCTTATTTTTTTATTTTATTTTTTTTAAATTTTTTTATTTTTTTTTTTTTTGTCACTTCACATATTCACAAACAGATTCGCATTTTTTTGTACTAGTATATTAGTAGTACTACCACAACTATAAATGTACATATGTATGTATGTACAACTGCTGGTTACTTTTTTTGTATTTTTATATTTTTTTTTTGTGCTTCGCCCACAAATTGGTCAACTTTTTTGTTATATTTTTCGCACTTGCTTTTCACCACTTAGACGACAGTTTATGGCTGTTGCTGTTGTTGTTGTTGTTGTTGTTGATACTGCTGCTGCCACTTTACTGCACGCGTAATTCGTAGTAGTAGGTAAAACAATATAGAACAAAAAAAAAACAACAAAAAATTACCCAACACTACTGCAACAACAGCTGTTCACACCAGTTTCTAGTTTGAACGACTCCTTTTTTTCTAGCTCAAATGAAATTGTGTGTCAATTTTTTTTAGTTGAGCTCTTTTGCTTGGCGAAGCAAAGGCAAAAAGAAACAACCGTCTCCGACAATGAAGAGCGTAAAAATGAACAACAAAAATGTGAGAGCAGTTGCCATCGGAATTTCGATCAATGTAAACGATTTTAACTAATCGCTCATCGGGAACTGTCGATTGCGCTGCAATCAGTACTATAGCACTGCTCAAACGCTTTACAGCACTGAATGAAGTGTTGCATTTACACTGCGCGCGCGTGAACACACATTTTGAATTTTGAATCATAAATAACCGTTTAAGCTTTGAAAGGACATTTATTATTCGTAGCGCATGATTTTAATAGAAAAAAAAATACAAAAAAATTAATGCATGATGGTGCAGCAATGAGCGTGTTACGATAATATAAAATGAATTATGTTTGGCCCAGTTAATACAAATCGACAGCAGTATTAATAATAACCATAGTGTCCATGATGATAGGGATAGAAGCCACCATGATGTCCACCAAAATAGGGCGTGGCATGATGCACATACTCATAACCGCCATAATAGGGACTGGCATAACCATAGCCACCATAATGACCGTGTCCATGTCCATGTCCATAGCCACCATAACCATGATCATAATGACCATAACCAAAGCCATAGATGCCACGTTTTTCAGTCTTCTTCTCGCCGACGCCGGACTCCAGCTCCGTATCCGTTGTGGCTGCAGCGGCAGCAGCAGCAGGCTCCGAAATAGCCGCCAGGCAATTAACCAGGCACATGGCAAATATGACAAATACACACTGTAAGAAATAATGGTAATTTGGCTGCTAATCCTTCAGTGTAGATGCTGCTGCTCCTTACCAGATATTTCATATTGAGATTGTTGCTCCTGTTGCTGTTGCTGCTGTTGATAATCTTGTTGATGTTGCTGCTGTAGCTGTAGCTAAAACTGTTTTGTTGCTGGTTGTCAGGCAACTCAGCGTTTTTATAGTTGGCAGCGATTGCATTGTGCTACAGTTAACAATTATGCAAAAAGTTAAAAGCGATTGTTGTTGCTGCTGCTGCTGCTGCTGCATTCAATGCATGACGGCTTCAATTGAAATCAAATATTGTGCTTGCCAGCAGCTTGTTAACTTGGCCCAAAAGGTCAGCAGCTTGCGGGCCAATTGGCCAGCTCAGTCGATAATGGGCGTTACCACTAACGTTTTTCCTATTCATCTTTCCGCTTCTCCCTTGACTGAGGCACTTACATTAGAACCTCTCTTAGAATTGCGCAAATCTTAGATTAAGTAATAACTCAGGCCAGACGGAAGCCTGGCAATGCGACAATGCAACAGGCAATGTGGCAATCTATGGCACCAATGCGTTCCACAGTTGGCAACTATCAAATGTCGCTTTCACTTGACATGCGATATTGAGATGCATTTACACATACGAATATGTATCTTAATATATTTAGATAAAAGTATATATAGAGCTCTTTGACCTGCTTGACTGACTGACTGACTGATCATCAACATTTAAGAGCTTAAATTCCAAGCAATACAATATAGATTTGGATGTCCTGGTTTAGTTTGCAACTACTTAAATATTTATAATGTTTTCCTGAATGTAAGATTAATTTTTAGAATGTGTATAATTTATAAATTCATCAATTATATAATATTCAAAGTTAAATTCAATATAAACAGTATTTCAATACGTTCTATTGTGTTTTTAAACAGCTTACTTATTTGTGTTAAAATTTTTCCATTTGTTTTAACTTTTGCAATTTCAAAATTAAATAAAAGATCCTGAGGCATCAAAATTTTGAACTACAGCGAGTAATTTTTATTGTTATCGCTTAAGGCTCGCAACGAGGCAGCAAGTGTCTATCGATAATCGCACTTTCCAACACTATGCAAAATGATTATCGACACGACAAATTGTGCAAATATCAAATTTGAATGGGTTTAGATTAAACTTAATTAAAAAGTCAAATCAAACTAATAGGTAATTAATTAAAATTAAAATTAATAATTAAAATTATTACAAATTAAAGTAAATTGCAACATTGCGCTAAAATTACGCTTTGCGTTAAACGGAGCGCTAGAGTTTCACGATTTATAATTGTCAAATGCACTAGATTTCGCAATTTCAAATGAATTCAGAAAGAATTTAAATTAAATGGTTTGGTAACGTGCAAAGCCGGGTTAAGTTAGGCTACAGTAAGCAACATGCCACATGCAACATGTTTACGTGTAGCTAACAATTGCAACTTGGAGGCGCGACTCAGCTACAGCTACAGTTCAGTTCAGTTAAACATCAAACATCAACAGCATCATCAGCATCGCTGATTGTGTGGCAAGTCAAATGGCAGAAACCCCGTGGGAAATTTATTTTATATTTTTTTTCTTTTTTTTTTTACAATGTAGAAATTTTTTATTAAACAATTGCACATTTGCAGCATTTTGATATTGGCATCGCATTGTTAATTAAGTCAGCAGCCACAAACAATTACAATAACAAAAAAAAAAAACAGTTTCTACACACAGTGCACGACGCTCAGATACCAAAAATAAAAAAAAGAAAATTATTTATTAACTGCAAATCAAAATGTTATTCCTAACTTGTATTGAAGTGTAATAAATTTGTATAAAAACATATAAGAAGTTTTTCTAGAACCGATTTGTAAATATTTTATTTATTTGTAAAGAGATAAAAAATAGCAAATATGCAGAGTAGAAATAAATAATTAAATTAACAAAAGCTGTATACATTTAGTGCAAATTAAAAGTAGGACATAAGTTCTTTTTCAATTTTGAAAATAGCAAAATAATTATTGTTAATTTTTTTTATGAATATCAATATTAATAACCACAAATATACACTTTTTTAATAAGAAATATAATGAAAAGTGTTCGATTGTTACTTGACTATAATTTGGAATATATATTTTTTTAATTAAGAGGTCTTTCAAAAAGAAACATAAATCTCTGTTGTCATAGTTGACGGTGCGGAATAAATTATACGATACGTTTTATTTTATTATCCTTTCGGTTTTTATTCCGATTCCAAACAAGCCATTTGAATATCAAAAATTTTTAGCATTACTGAATTTCGAAATTGAATTAAAAACGTTTGCATTTTCATTTAAAAATGTGAACTTAATATTTGAAAACGATTTATAACAACAACAAAAATAGTCGAAAATGAAAAATTTAAAGAGTTGCTTGCAAACTATAATTTTCAAGATTTCTGCTGTGTGTACTTTATAAACTCACTGTGTGCTCAAAAAGAAATAAAATCTTTGACTGCAAGAATTACAGGGTATAAGACATAAAGTAAGTTACCTTTTGCCTGAAGCTGCAAAACGTTTCCCAGTCAAATTGCAGTCAGATCAAATTGCAAATGCAATAAAATCATAAAAAAAAATAACAAAGATTTAAATATAAAAAAAAATAAAACTCTTATCGAAATAATCCAATCCGCACGACTTTACTGCAATGCAAATGTGGGCAAAAGGGGGCGGGCGGGCTTGCTGAACTGTGGGGTTCCGGTATCGGGCACAATAGGAGGAAGGACGACCTTGACCGCAGTAAATGCAATAGCCCAATCGCCTGAATTGCATCTGCAGCATTGTAATTGCCGAACGGAGCTATAAACTATGAATGAGAAGACGCTGTGGCAACTGTGGCAACAATAACAAAAACAACAACAACTGGCAACATTGTTGAATGAAGCATAGCACACAACGAGCAATTGGCAACGTTTTTCACAAGCCCCAAAAGTGGGTGGACACCGCCATTGTCTCCCAACGAGATTGTTAATGTTGTTTGAATACCCTAACAGTGTGTGTATAATACATTTGTCATCTAATATACTTATATTAACTTATATTTAGATTTGTGTTTCTGTTTCTAAGTTTTAGAATTACCTTAATAAAACTTGCTACAGCTGCTTTTTTTTGACTTTAAATAATCTTTTCTAAATTCAATTGTAATAGAAAATATCTTTTCAATTTTGTTGTTCGAAAGTTAAAATAAAATACGATCAAATTTTGAACAAAATAATTTTATTTTCGCTGACAACCCTGGAAGGGTCTGTTTTTCAATGTTAAATCGTCGCTGAAAGTTCGAAACAGGAAATCTTTTCAATTTCTGTAACATCGTCAGTTTTTACTAAAGATTTCAAAACCAGTCCGACCCCAAATCTCAAGAGATTTCTGTGGCACCCCTATACATATTTAGTTTTTCAGAAATCAATATAATAAAATTATTAGTATTTATAGCTCTAAAGCTTTTCCTGTACTTTCAAATTTGGCGAGAATATTATATTTTATAGCTGCCCTATTAAAAATAGGTTGAAAATTAATATAATTCTTTGATTTATAAAATATCCCTAGCAAACTTTCCAAACATACTGACCAGTTTTTTTTTTTTTTAAATAAGACTACTATATCTTTTTGTTTTTCGAGAAATTTTTGGAAAAACTTATCAATTCTTAAATTCGTAATGCTCTTTACAATCTGATCAAATTTTATAAAAATTGAACTCTAAATTTAAATGTTTATTATATTATGTAAATTTAATAACTGTAATTTAATATTTTTTGTTTTGTTTATATTTTGGAAAGTGGCTAAATAAGGAAATGAATAACATATCAATAAATGTTTATTATTTATAAAAATTGTCCTCCTACGCGTTTTTAACATTTTGTATTTTTTTGTCACCAAATTCAAGTTTTATTATGCGCGCTACAAAATGAAAAAATGTTATAAAAATCTGATAACCATATCTAAGATTTACTATCATAGAAAAATAATTGTTTTCTTTCTTTTTTCTTGTTTTTCTACATAATATTTATCTTGTTAATAATTTTCTAATATTCTTAGGGTATTAACAACTTCGATAGCCCGTTACATTAAATTGTTGCTATTAATAAAATATGTATAAAAATGCATATTGCAGTTGCTGCAATCATGGAGGTTAATGCACGCGATGATGCACAGCGTCTGAAGCTTGAGCAAGCGGAAGTTGCCCAGTTTGTCTGTCCAAGGCAGCTGCGATTGGGTTTGAGTTTTGTTTTGTTTTGGGTTTGGTTCTCTAAGTCTGGTCACGATGCCAATCATTTAAGATGACAGCAGTTGCAGTTTTGATCAAGCAGCGTTTGATTTTGACGGAGATTTATGCGCGCCATTGTCAGCAGAAGAAACTCAACAACGACATCAACAATACAATTACTGTATTATTATTATTGTTATTATTAAATCAGGGAATCTGGCAAAGCGAAAGGCAAATAAACTGCTTTAGAGATATGACATTGACAATCCGTAAAATATTTATCAACTGATCCCAAAAATTATTATATCGAAGAACTCTATGATCTATGATTTTCTTTAAGCAACTTTGCGCTTTCTAGTTACTTTCTAACCAATCGCTACAAATCTTTAAACTTTTTTGCTTAGTTAATAGTTGAACTAAGTAATTACAATTGTATTTTAAGTTATCTCAATAAAAAAATAAAAAACCTCTTAATATTTGTAGACAAAAGGCACTGAAATATTTAATTTTTAAGGCAAAAGAACAAACTCTATCAATGAATCTTAAAAGGAACTGTATTTAAGAATAAGAATATATAAACATACTATCTGTAACAACAATTAATTCGTACGCCAAGTATTTTTGCTAAAAGTTAACTTTAAGATCAGTTAATTTTTAAATTTCCAATTAGAACTCTAACAAATCAATATTTTTCTGAAAGCATAAATTATTAAACTTATTTGTTTTAAATTAAGAATTCAAAAACATTCAGTTAACTTAAATAAAATATTGAATATACTGAATATTTATGTATAACATTTTAGTGGTCACTGATCAGTATTAGATCGCACTGCATTAATTTTTTTAATTCCAAAAATTTATTTGGAAACCAATTAGTGAAAAACGACTATTTTTAACTATAACGGAATTGATAAAATATTTATTTAAAATATAATTTAAAAGTCACAAAAGCGTTTTAGCAAATATTATTAAGACAAATCGTTGCTGATCAGTCCGAAATATTGCAGTTTAGTGTTCAGTAAGTACTGTGAAATCTATAAAATTCAAATGAACTCGCTGCCAAATGATATAAATTAGTTGTGAGTGCTACAAAATAAATATGAAAAATTCTTTAATATGCCAATGAATTCATAATATCTCCCTGGCTTTCGAACCTTGGACACAAAAGCTTTTCTTAGAGTAATAAATGAATCATTTTTTGGCAAACGTTCTACCTGGTCGTATTTGATTTAATTTAATTTATTTGATGAATGTATTGAATTCTTGATAATTTATAAATATAGCTAATAGAAGAACCTTTTAGCAAATCATTAATTTTTTGGGACTTCAATTTGTAATTTATAAAATTTCTGATCTTAAATTTCACCTTTGGCAAAAATGCTTGGCGATAAAATTAAATTGTCGTTTATAGGGTCCAAAACGACTTATTAAATGTGTTACATATATTGCCACAAAATCGTACTATCGGGCGTTATAAGCTGATTTTTTGAACAATAGACTATTGTTACAAAATATCTTAGATACAAAGTATAAAATATTTGGAAAACACAAAAATGTTGCATATTATTTTACTTAAACTGCTTATGCTCGCAATTTATGCAAATTTATACCGATACCAAAGTTTCCTTTGAAGTAAATGGATTTTTTGCAGAATATAAGTTTCACTATCATCTAATAGGCTGTGATATATTCAAGGATTCAGGCGCAAGAAGAAAAGAGCACTCAAAGAGTGCATAGTTAACATTACACAATCAAGAAGAAGCGTGCTCCAAATGTTTCACTGTATGGATAAACAATTTGTGTAAACTATTTTATTATAATTAACAAAACATTATTTAAGGACATGCTGTTTAGAATTTAAGCTCCTTGGCCTTGTCGTGTGCGCCCTCGTCGAGTAGCTTCACTTGTGCCTCCTGCTCTGCCAGCTGCTTTTCCGGCCGGATCACAGTATAATAATGATAATAACGCATGCCCAGCATATATGTGCCATAGAGTGTGACACCGATGCAGGCATAGACAGCGCCACGATGCAGTTTGTCCAGCAATGTGTTGGCACTAATTGGTTTCTTTTGCATTTTAATTACTTCACTTTAAATAACGAAATGAAATTTTTATTCCTTTTGGTATTAGTGATGTGCAATATGAGCCGAAAGGGAAAATGAAAATCTAAATTTTTGGATTTATGTATCGATTATTTTTATGCTGCTCGATTTTGGCATTTCAATAGGTGCCAACTTGAATTAACAACAGCTGTTTGAAAAATATCAATATCGATATTATTTTGACATGAAACAAAAGACTAAAATTTTATGTTGACCAGAAGATAGACGATAGGAAAACCTGAAAAAATTAAATGCATTGATTTAAACACAAAACATTATAAAATGAATAACTTAGCATAAATGAAAAACAGAGCTTGAAGGGAACACGCTCTGTTCAATGAGCAACTAAATTATCAAAATCCCATCTCGAAACAGAAGTCTTATCGATAACATTGCTACTCGATTGATGTCTGTTTACTACAGACTAAAATTTATAGTTCTGTTTTTTTATATTTAAAAACATGATTTGCCGTTTGTGCCTGTGCGATTTGGATGACACTGCGTCCATTTACATATTCAGCGATGTCGATCATGGCATATCCAAGGCTATTGCCAAATATTTACGGCTTGAGGTTCGCTCTATCTATATGTACCCCAGTGTTATTAAAATTTTCAAATTCTTTGATTTTATATTGTTGGCAAATCGCAGGTGACACTGAACGATAATATATCAACGCAGCTATGCACAGCTTGTTGGCGCTATTTAACCGAATTCGAGCAGTTCTGTGCCATGGTGGCGGACAAACAGCAAGCGCTGCAACTTAAAACAGAACCAGAGCCGCCGCCCGAACCTGCTGTGATTGTATGGAATACGGAATCGCCCATTGAAACGAAGCTGGCCTTTGATGATGATATCAAGGATCACATATTGTGTGAGCCCGAAATAGATGTGCACGATGGCATGGATGGCATGGACCACAACAACAGAAGCAGCAGCAATAGCAGCAGTAGTGGCTTGGAGAATGATACATTTGGTGATGAATTCGAGCATGTGGCTGTAACCACTAACACACCCAAACAGACAAAGGGCAAAACGCGACAAAGCACAGCCAAAGGCAACACAAGGAGCAGCAAGTGCAGCAAGCTAAAGTCACAATTAACAACAGTTGGCGGCAGCTCTTTGCGTGAATCGCGTGCACGTACACGTGAGCAGCGACGCAATGCGGCCGCTGTGGCAATAACACAGCCTGTTGCAGTTGCAGTTGCAGCCGAGCCAACAAAGAAGTTGCAAACCAAACGGAAGACAACAAAACGCGGACGTCCCAAAGGTGCACTGGGCGGCTCAAAGCCCAAACGGCCAAAACCCGATGCCAGTGAGCTGGAGGCGAAGCGTAGCAGCATCAAGGAAATGGATGATTATATAGCGTCAAATGTTAAACTAGATTGCTGCCTATGCGCAGCTCCTTTACAGGATTTCATTGAGCTGAAGCGACACTTTCGTGTCGAGCACAATTGCACCGGCTATATGGAATGCTGCAATAATCGTTATAAGAAGCGTACACTCTATGTGGATCATTTGCATTATCACAGGGATCCACAATATTTTAGCTGCAAGCCATGCTGTAAGAGTTTTCTCAATCGAAATAGCCAGGATATGCACATGCTGCGCTTTCATTCCGATCAACAGCAGTTGGTCCATCAGTGTGCCATATGCGAGGCGCGTTTTGCCAAAAAGTTTTTGCTTACGATGCACATCAAGGTACACAAGGGCACCGAACGACCCGAAGCCTGTGAGACATGCGGCAAGACGTGAGTTAATGGTTTATGTAGTGAGAAAAAAGAAGAAAGCTAATTTAACTTATTTTAAAGTTTAAGATAGTCTTTAGTATGTAATGAAGGCAAGCTTTCTGAACAAACTGTGTTTCTGAGTCTTTTAGGCAGTGAAGGTTTCAGTTTGGTGTTCCAACATATAGATAGCTTCGTTCATTCTTGTTAGTATTCAAATTATATATTGTAAGTATTTAAAATTTATCTTCTTAATGTCATTTAGTTAATCTATATTTATCCATCTCCAACTGTAATATACTGTAGATGGCAAGTTTGCTAAGAGGGTACTATAATTTGTATCACGAAATGTGGAAATCATCAAAGTAGATGTCTTTGGCATCCTAAAAATATATATATACCATATATATTTTTCATCTATTTGTTTGTCTGTATACTTCTTGACGAAGTAGATGAACACAAATACTTACTTTTGCTTTATGTTCTACGTATTTCGAAATTGACCCGATCATATCACTATATTATATAGTTAAATGATGATCGATGTATAAGTTCTTATATAAACAATGATTATAACAAAAATTTAACAGTTTGACATTTTATAATGGATTTTTTTTATACCCTTGCAAAAGGGTATTATAATTTTGTCTCGAAATGTGGAATGCATAGAAGGAGACGTCTCCAACCCCATAAAAATATATTCTTGGTCAGGACCACAAGATAAGTCGATTTTTGGCTTTGTTTTTAAGCTATCTTGATAAAACTTGGTACAAATTAAGTATGATATCGTATGTAGTTTGTATGTCAAAATTAGCCCGATCGAACCACTATATCATATAACTGCCATAGGAGCAATTGTGTCAAAAAAATGAGTTATTCTATGCAAAAGTATTCAAAATTTTCTTAGAAGACTATTGCAAGGGTATATAGCTTCGGCGTACGGAAGATAGCCTTTTCTTTCTTTTTATTTTTTAAATTGAACATAAATCCTAAGCTTGTGATCTTTATGTTGGCAGGCAAGGGACCAACTCTAGTTCCTATCTCTATTGTAATCATGTGTCTTTAATTGAGGTATCATGTATAATGTGCAATCGAACTGAGCACATAACTTTTTTTTGGTGTTTGAGTGTTGTAGCTTCGGCACTCCGACGAAAGCCTTTCTGTCTTTTTTCTATATGTATTTTTTTTTTTAGGTAATGGGGCTCTTAGATAGGCGGACAGCATTCTCAAGTCAGCTCTATAAAGCTTCATTTCTTGTATGCCCAACTTAGCTTAACTATGCAACAGAGTATCTAATTTGTGAGCCAGAGCTGTTCTGGATTTCTTTCAGAAACTTAACTCTCTATCTCACTCTTTTTTTTTCTCTATTTCATTCTTTACAGTTTCCGCACTAAACTGGAGTTAACGGCGCACATAAAGCGTATGCACACAACCGATTTTACGCCCGTAATCTGTGACATTTGTGGCGTACATTTTCGTTCGAAGGCAAATTTTCTAATACACAAGAAGGCGCTGCATCCGGAAGGTCCTGTCGCTGAGGTGCAATGTAATCTATGTGGTCGCTGGTTAAGGGATGAGCGCAGTTTGCGCAAGCATCTGGCACGTCATGATGATCGTGAGGGCAATAACAAATATCGTTGTTTATTGTGCAGTGCCGAGAAGTCATCACGTGTTGCACTTAGCAGTCACATGCGTTATCATCACTCGGCCAAGCGTCACAGTTGCACGCTCTGTGGCAAGGAGTTTAAACTGCCTCGTGCTTTGGCTGTAAGTATGGAGGTTTATAGCTTTAGCTTGGCCTTTTTTTTTAAATATTTTAAACTGTTTTTTAATATAATAATGCTTTGCAGGAACACATGGCCACACATACAGGCATTGATCTATATTCCTGTCAATTCTGTACGCGCACTTTCAAGTCGCATGCTAATATGCATAATCACAAGAAGAAAATGCATCCAAATGAATGGGTCCGCAAATATACGCAGCCCAGTTCCATCGTTGGAGGCGGTAGCTCCAGCATTGTCAGTGCATCAACAGCAACAGAAATGCCAGATGTCGAACAGAATGTGGTCAAGGATATGTCAACGCCAGCATTGCTCATAGAGGATGGAACAACACAGCAAACTGCATCCGATGTTGCTGAATATGAATTTATAAGCAATGGCTCCGTTTGTCCCATCTGAAGAATGCATTCCAATTGCACAAAATGCACTTTCTCAACTGAATGTACTAGTATATAGTATCAACAGACTTTATATATTTATATATATATATATATATTGATACATTTTCATATGGACTGCATTACGGACGTTATGCTTAAATGCATTATTTTTTTCACACAGTTTGCCAAAGGGAACAGGAATATGTATATGTATATACATTGGGCTTATAATTTTTGGTCTGTCTCTATAGCTCATGTAGAACTTAATATTGTTAATTTAGATTATATTTAAGTATACTTTTGTGGACTTATCCTGTGTTACGGACGTTACGCTTAAGCGCATAATTATGCACAGTTTTTAAGAACGAAAATAAATTCTGTTTATGTAAATATTGTATTTAGTTTTGGACTACATACTAAAAGTATATGGGCTATATATGTAATAATGCAAAACTTGTACACGTTTTTCGATTAGCATCAACAGCTGAGTTAGTTCACTGCTCTCCGTTTGTATATCTGTATAAGCTCGCAGATTTTAAAAAATATTAAGAAGTAGATGCATAAATATTTAATTTAATTTAATGAGTACAAAAATTTTATTTTAGGTGAATGGTAAATAGCTTTTGAAAATGGTATTTAATTTAATTTATTTCCTAACTTATTTCAGCAACAATATAAGTTAAACATAAAGTACAATTGCGAAAACTAAAAAGAATATTTTTATACCCTTGCGGACTTCTTCGACTCAATTAAGTGTATATATTCTTGATCAGGACGAAGAGCTAAGTCGTTATTTGAGCTATTTTGGCACAGATGCTTCTTTCAGCTGCAAACAGTATATATATCAGAATCAGCCGAATCGGGCCACTATATCAAAACCAAACTTGTCATATCGATGTAGTATCATGATTTGACCAATCCGACCAAGTTTTTTTTAAAATCGGACAACTATATCGTATAGCTGTCATATGAACAATTGGGTCAAAAGAAGTTCTTCTATGCGACGTTTTTTTGTTTGAGATATTAGAGTCAAATTCACCATATCAATACGGAAATTAGTTCTATACTGTCTGATAAAATTTGAATAAAATCGAACCATAGGAATAATAGGTCGAGTATATAAAATTTCCTTAAAAATCCATTGCAAGGGCGTGCCGAAGATATCCGTTTCTTTCTTGTTTAAATTATATTTAAATATATATATATATATATTTATTATTTATAATATTTATAATATATATTTAAAGGACACCAAAAATATAATATTCAATTTAAAACATTTATTTGCGGACATTACATTCTTTTTCATATAAAAATTACTTAATTTTAATTTAATTTACAATTTTAACTTAATATTAGAAGATTTCGAGGGAGAAACTAAGAACTGAAAGAACTTTGTTTAATTTTTCAATTTTTGTTGCGCTTAGTAGACTTAATGCAGCTTATTTCGTATATATGTATATATAAGCATATATGGGCATTCTCACCAACTGAACGTTCATATGCTTTTGAAGTTAAAAAACAAAGAAAAATTTTTAAAAACATTTTTATATTTTGATAGCATTTGCAAGGTCTATATTGGGTGTAAAAGTTAGGTTCGTTTGATTTTTAGTTTTTAATTTGTTAGCAAAAACAACATGCGGTCGAAAAATGGACGTCGCTTTTGACTGCAACTAGAAAAACGCAAAGTTCAGCGAAATGTCAAAGAATATTCTAAAGCAATTATTTTTATATTAAAGTGGAATAATGTAACTTTCTCTTAATTAATTGCAATTCGAAATATCCCTATTGGTATTTTTTAATGAGCTTAAGTACCGGTGGCGAACGTACAAAATTTTCATCAATAAAAATGTTCCTTTAATCGATCTTAGTTTGGTCTCTTTGAATTTTTCTCTTCTTATTTTATATTAATAGAGAGATTATATAGCAAAAGTGTAACCACAAAGTATGTTGTACATATAAAATAAATATAAAGAAAAAATGGCTCTCAAACCTGTTAAAAGTTAGAAACAAATTATTTTTCAGGTTCTAGGCCAATTTTTTTATGAAAATAATTGACATCAATTTTTGAAACCGATTATTTTATAAAAATTTTGTCATTTTTGTAAAACTATATGCAAAAATATATAATGCTTATGAACATTTCAGGTTTCGGTCGTGATTGACCATTCTGTGGAAATGGCCATATATGTATATGCATGGTGTTAATCATTTTTTCTGTATAATATGGACGTCGATGTATTAATATGTGCCAACGAAGAGTACCTTGAAGAGGCTCACGCATCAACCGCTCGAGGGGGGCACCGCATAGCGTGCGGCATCAAAGATCGCCATGAAAAAATCTAGATACTAGACAACGTTATAAGAATACGAATAGAAATAGTATTAGTAATATATTAGTTTTTATTTTATTTAATTAATTTACGGATTTTCCGCTTCAGTCTCTGCAAGAATTGTGCGAATTTTCATTAGTAACTCCTTTTTAACTGCATCTGGCACCAGTGTGCGCGCCTTGGGCGTCACTTCCATAATGAGTTGCTCCACTGTGACACTATTGTTCCCATTCTTTTCCAGCAATATGTTGCGGCAAAGAAGACGAACTTCATCCCGCCAGCCGCATTCGGTTAAACGATTGCATAATAAATCCTTTATCTTTGATCTATCGCCCGACATGATTGTATATTGATCGACTATATTTGACACTGTCATAATATTTTCCAGCTTTATATTTAATATAGCGGCTTTCACCACAATTACAGGCTCTTTAATATTAGTTGACAGTCAGCTCAAAATAGAGATGATATATAAGCGATATTAAAATAAATACAATTTTTGACAGATATTGTGTGCCATATACATAAATCTCTAGTTAATCCTTTTTAATGCTGGAAACCGGCTGTTTCGTGGCATTCATGCATTAATTTAGTTAATATCTTTATTTATTATAAAATGTATTTTTAACAATCAAGTATCGTTTAAAATACAATTGTTACACATGTAATGTGCCGGCATATGCAATCGTTTGTTACTATAAAACTGAAGTACCAAATTTATTCAACTGGCAGATTAATAAACACAAGCTCAGCTTGTTATATTAATGCAAATTATATTAAATGTTTGAGTTGTTAAAATGTTATTGAAGATGCAAATTTGTCTTGCATTAAAAAGAGTATTAAAAACAGCTTGTAAACAAGTATGGGTAAGTGTTGGTAAAGTAATTAAAGCTTTTCTATCGATATCGATATGTCGAAAAATCGCCAATTTAGCAAACCGAACCAAAGTTTTTTCATAAACAACTTTAGCAGTTTATCACTTTAAGTCCTGATTTGCAATTAAACATTAAGGCTCTTGGCCTTTATTAATAGGCAAGCGCAAGGGCCCAACATTTAACATTCCATAACGATGACGGATAACAGATTTTTTAAATGGAGGAGCGCTCTGTTAGACGGTGGAGTTATGCTTTCGGGTGGAGTACTGTTAAGTGGGGAGTAGCTTAAAGTGTGGCAACGCCAAATTTAAATAAAATTTATTATTAAAATGAAATTTTGTCTAAAAATTAAGTTTTAAGCATAAAGCAAGGAAAGCTTTAATCTGCAATCCCTTACATAACGTATATAATTAATATTTTTGCCACACTAAAACGACTACAAAATCAAGATATTGATTAAATATAACGGCTGAGCAGAATACGATCAACCATTTTCCAATGTAAAAATATTAATAAAATAATATTTATAAAAATGTGCTGATACATTATAATATAAGTAGCAGAACAGCTTAATAAGGGAGTATATATTTTGTTTGTTCAATTTTTTTTTTAAATTTCACGATATATTGATATATATCAAGACGCAGTATATCGATATTTTTGTACAAAAAATACTCTTTTTCCATATTATAACTAGCAGCAGCAGCTCTGTTTATGCATCAGATAGTTAGGAGAGTAAGGCAAGAACAGACATATTTTATTTCGTGATTTCGATTTCCTTAATTTTCTCGTTTCTTTGTACGTACACACAAAGCACACACACACACCACCCACTTAGTCAATAATTTGTTAGTATACACATATTAATTTATTTTTTGTTTAAATGTTCCTTATTATTTTGTTAATTTAAAAAAATACGAAGCAGTTTATCAATATTAAAAATTGTATTTTTAATCAGTTATATGAAGTTTCATTACATCAACGTTTTGAATTTTTTGGCGGTACAGTCGCAAGTTAAATGGTAAGTTCATAGTGCATGCACATATACACATGCGTGTGCATGCACGTGTATGTGTGTTAGTACAAAATGGAGGCAACCTAATTATATATATATTTATATATATATATATATATATACATATATATATTTAACTATTTTAATTTTCTTTTATTTCAGTTTTGTGTGAAAAAAAAGCAAATACGTTGCAGTTAAGTTGCAGCAAGTAAGTGGCAGTAATTTATCTGGAGATGAGCACAATATCAATTAAGAACGTTAAAAAAGAAGCTCGTGGGTGTGCGTGTGTGTATCTATGTGTTTGAGAAATAAAAAAAATATTTTGTCACCTTTTCGACCCTTTGTGACACGTTGCAAAAGAATAATTTTATTTGTATTCTTATGTATTTTTTATAGATAACAATGAGGTGGCCATCAGAAGGGTAAATGAAAGAACTAAACTGTCGTTTTTAAATTTTGTTAAAATGCTTTAGAAATCGGTTAAAGCTCGTCGCGTTGATTTGTATGCAAACCGTTTTCCGAAGCTGAAAAATCAATTAAAAAAGTGAATTGTAATCTGAGTTTTGAACGATCTGAGAGAAGAAAAAAAAATGTGTGTAAAAATTGATTGTTTAAAAAACAGATGTGTGTTATAATCGGATGTTTGTCTGTCCATCCGTGAAATAACACGAAAAAGAGCGGGAAAAAACAATACGGAAAAAATATCTAAATATACATATATACATAAATATCAAGAGTAAAATAAAATAAATAATGTAGGTTGTAACGTTTTACAAGCCGAGCTAAAAATAAAACACTACGAATATATAAAAGGCATGTAAAATGTTGCAAAAGTAAAGTTTGGATTTGATTTAAAAATATTGATTGGAACGTTTTACGAGCCGAGCAAATATATGTTTAAGTTAACGTAACTAAAAAATACTAAATAGAACTGTAACGTCTTACGCGCCTTGATAAGTTCATGAAATAAATATAGCTTCAAACTTAAAATAAACAAATATTGAGTTTTTATTTATTTTCATTAGCAATGGGGTTAGTGTGCCATGAAGCAGGGGAGCTGCCCGCATGCCTCTGTCTCACTCTTTTAGATTGATGATCCTGAATAAGAACTATGTGTTTCTGTCTCGCTTTCTTCTGTGGAAAACTGCACGGATACAAACGGAACAACAATGATGTTACATATTACATGATAAAAAGAACAATGGCAATGCATTTGTAGAAAACCAAATTAAATTTATGTTGACTGCATTTAGTTTTATTAAATGAGATCAATAAGCTTGCTGGCCGCCATTTTAAAAAAACCGTCTTATTTTAAACTCATGTGAAGTTGGCTGCGATATTTACAGCACATGTTGGCAGCGTTTATTTGAGCTCACGTGAAGTTGGCTGCACGTAAGAGCTTAACGTTTAAACGCGAAGTTGGCTGCGCACTTATGCTGACCCATGCATGGTGTGTGTCTTAGCTAACACAACGTACGTAAGCGCAAATTCAGCGACGTAAGCGCACAATGAGCAATATGATGCGATACAAACGGCTTGCACCATTAATCGATATTATCTATGCACATATCGATATCTCGTGTCGGTCGTCCGGAGCTGCCAGATGTTGCTTTTGCGTGGAAATCGCGTCGCGTCGCAATATTGTTGCAATTAAGCTAAAAAGTAAATAAAATTATAATAAAATCTATCTAAATTAATGGTATACAGTTTCAAGTCCAACGGACTCACAAAGAAAGGTGCAAAATCGAAATGAAAAGTGGGCTAGCTGCTGCAGCTGTTGTATGTGTTGTGAATGTATGCTTATATGTATACATATGTACATGTGCATGCGTATGTGTGTTGCCTTGATTTTGTGTCATACGTGTGTATGAACTAAATATATATGTATGTATATATACACACATAATTGTGCATAATTCTTGTCATTGTGAATATGTGCCAGTGCCTATGTGTTTAAATGTTATTGCTCCTTGAACTTAATGCATCAAAAGAAAAGAAAAGAAAAACCTGTAACAATTTTTTGGTTAAAAGTAATTTTGGCCCAATTGGAACAGCAGCAAATACACAAACATACATACATACGTACGTACATATATAACGTGCATATGTGTGTGTATATAAGTACGCGCATACATAAATATTTATATACGTGTATATGTATATGTATATACATAAGTACATATACATACAAAGACGTGTTTTGTTAGGTTACTCCCCTCCTACCCTTCCTCCCTTCCTTGTCGTCCGTGGTGTGTTGTTGTTTGTGTTGTTATGTCCATTGTGGCCTTTGCTTCTCCTATGCAGCGCTGTAGTCTCATTTACTTGAACTATTTTTATGGCGTTTTAAATTTGCAACTTTTGCAACGCCAACAGAAAAAAACGAAGAAAAATTCAACTACAAAGACAAAGAAAAAAACGCAACAAAACAAGGCAGCAAAACAAAGGAAATGATGTTTTGGTCATTTTCTGTGTTTTTACTTTTTGTTAAATGTAATTGTAAAATTGTCATAAATGGGGGGCTGCATAACAACAACAAAAGCCAATCGAATATAGCAACAGCAACAACAACAACAGCAACAGAAGCTAGCAGGTGCATAAACAACAGCTCTGAACTAGTTCAAATCTAATTGGAAGAACCGAGCTCTGTCAGTCAAACAGCGCACGGTTGCAGGCCCAACAAAAATTTGCATTAACAGCTGTAGTTGCAATTATTTGCACAGCTGTTTCCATACACACACATACACATGTAGTATAAACATATTTGTTTGCATATATACCTATATATATGTATGTATATAAAATTACATAAAATTATACACAAATTTCAAACATTTCATCATACGTGTGTGCGTGCAATAATATTAACAACAACGTTAAAAAGAAAAAACAACTTTTGTGTTGGTTGAATTTTGTTTGCTTAAAACGCCCAGCAACACAACGAAGGTCAAGTGACGTCGCCGTTTTTTCTATGTAATAATTATGCTGTTGTTGTTGTTGTTGTGCATCTGCATCTGTGTGTGTGTGTGTGTGTGTTTGTGTGTAAACTAATTTATTGAGCTGGAAAATCCGCAACGATAGTGTCAACCATTCGATAGTATCGTTTCATTTTTATTCATGCTCAAAATCACAAAACACAACATGAAAATGTCATTAATATTGACAAGCATCGATGTTAATATCGAATGTGTCATCGTATTTGTCACATGTACGTAAATATTTGTATGCATTTCTAATAATATGTACTTTTCTTTTTATTGCAATATTTAAATGCAGTGCTGAATTTGCAGTAAACCAAATACAAAAAGGAATACAAAAGGCAAACAGGGCGAGCTGTGGGCAGTCAAAGGCAGCGCGCGCGTAGCTTAAGCACATACAGCAACAACAATAGGAACAATTGCAACAAAATCAACAACAACAACAACAAGAAGACATCAGCACTATCAACCCAGTAGGCGGGCAGCAGGCAATTAATCAAAGGCAGCAGCAGAATTGTCCCTTCACAACTAAAACAACAAACAACAACATAAAAAACTAAAAACAAAAGCAATTAAGCAAATAACCAAATCAAATTAAGTAAATTCAAAGTAAAACAAGGTAACAAAAGCTAAAGCTACAAAGCCATGGACTCGGATAACGATAATGATTTCCTGGATAATGTCGATTCTGGCAATGTATCATCGGGCGATGATGGTGACGATGATTTTGCCATGGAAGTGGATATGCCCAGCTCAACTGAACGTCAGCTGGAAACGGATGATTATCAGTACAAGGTGCTAACCACAGATGAGATAGTTCAGCATCAGCGGGAGATAATCGATGATGTTAATCGTGTGCTAAAGGTGAGTCACACTCACAATTACTCATATACAATATATATATATATATTTAGAAGTACATATATGTACACATGTATTATATTGTATAATATTTTTTGTAATATCATTTATATTGTTTTCGTTTTTTTCTTTGTACGTTTTGACTGATAAGCAAGGGTTGTGTCCATTCAGAATAGAGTTGAGCAAGTATTTATTTTTTTTGTTAGATTTTATTGTTTTGTTTTCCATTTATTAGTTGATACCATGATAATAATAATACTACATTTTGTGTCTCCTTTAATATGGACATTTCATTGACTGAAAACTAAAATGTTCAAAAACATTATATATTTTTGCATATAGTTTTAAAAAAAAATGTCAAAACTCTGATAAAATAATAGGTTTTAAAAATTCTGGTCAATTATTTTCATAAAAAATTTGGCCTAAAACCTGAAAAATTGTTTGTTTCCTACTTTCAACTGGTTTTATGTTATGGTTGCACTTTTGCTATATAATCTCTCTGTTAATATTAAATAAGAAGAGAAAAATGCAAAAAAGATCAAACTAAGATCGATTAAAGAAAACATTTTTATTGATGAAAATTTCGTACTTTCGCGTCGGTACTTAAGCTCATTTAAAAAAAAACCAAACTGAGATATTTTGAATTGCAATTAATTAAGAGAAAGCTACATTATTCCGCTTTAATATAAAAATAATTGCTTTAGAATATTCTGTGACATTTCGCTGAACTTTGCGTTTTTCTAGTTGCAGCCAAAAGCGACGTCCATTTTTTGTACGTTCGCTACCGCATGTTTTTTTTTTTGCTAACAAATTAAAAACTAAAAATCAAACGAACCTAATTTTTACACCCAATATAGACCTTATAAAATGCTATCGAAATATAAAAAAAACATATAAAAAAAACATTTCAGTTGTCCTTATAAAAAATATATAGGCTTCAGCAATGTCATAATTATTTATTCATTATTATTTGTTATTCATTATTTATTTAGTTTCAAGAGTTGTAATATATTTGATAAGTTTTAATATAACAATTTAATAGTTTATCCATATCATTTGATTCCAATCTAGCTAACAATTCAATAAATTGTCTATGATATATTTTGCTTATGATCTTTGGTATCATCAGTAGCTCAAAGTATATTAAACTTTATTTATATATATATATTTATTAAAGAAAAACCCAGAGACTTGAAAAATCACAAACATTGCAATATATATATTTTGTTGCTAGCTAATAGCTATTTATTTAAGGCCTAAAAGACATAACAGGAAGTTAAACAATATTTATTTCGATTTATTAGAAAAATGAATAATGAGTAAATTACAGGGGCCCACAAATGTATATATACAATACTGAGTTATATTTATTAATTTTTTTTGGGTTTACTTAATTGAATATGGGCAGTTTTGCGCTTTAACTTTAAGTCGCAACCGACTTCTATTCTTGTCACGTAACGCCATGGCTGTTTTGTTTTACTTATATCTGTTGTAAAAAAAACTTTTTAAAAATTTGACTTTTTTTTTTAGTTTTTTTTTTTTACATTTAGGCGTAAGGTTGTCACGTAACGCCACTCTAAAAATGTCCACATGTAAATGTGAATAATCGCTTTAAACGTTCTATCGTTTGAACTGAGTATTTCTCTTTTGTCAACTCTATTTGATACTTATTGCTAAACAAATTTCTCTATTATTGATTTATGGACTTACACATTTGTTTAATTTATCTGAAATTACTATAAAATTATCTTGAAGTTCTCGTTTTTTGTTTGTTTATTTACACCCAACATAATCCATGGACAGTAACACATTTCAAAGTAATTTTTTATTTATATCTGATATCAAATGTGTTCACTAGAAAAAATCAGGCAACAAACTGTCAGCTGAAAAAAAAAATTTATATATATTTTTTAAATATAGTAAATAGTATTTAAAATGGCAATAAGTATAGAAATAGAGTTGACAAAAGAAATACTGAGTTCAAACGATAGAACATTCAAAGCGATTATTCACATTTACATGTGGACATTTTCAGAGTGGCGTTACGTGACAACCTTACGCCTAAATGTGAAAAAAAAAAACTAAAAAAAAAAGTCAAATTTTTAAAAAGTTTTTTTTACAACTGAGCAGCAAATCAGCTGGACTATATTTAGTAAAAGAGATGAAAGCATTCCAACTTTCCGATTAACAGATATAAGTAAAACAAAACAGCAATGGCGTTACGTGACAAGAATAGAAGTCGGTTGCGACTTACAGTTAAAGTTAAGTAAACCCAAAAATAAATAAATTAATAAATATAACTTAGTATTGTATATATACATTTGTGGGCCCCTGTAACTTACTCATTATTCATTTTTCTAATAAATCGAAATAAATATTTTTTAACTTCCTGTTATGTCTTTTAGGCCTTAAATAAATAGCTATTAGCTAGCAACAAAATATATATTGCAATGTTTCTGATTTTTCAAGTCTCTGGGTTTTTCTTTAATAAATATATATATAAATAAAGTTTAATATACTTTGAGCTACTGATGATACCAAAGATCATAAGCAAAATATATCATAGACAATTTATTGAATTGTTAGCTAGATTGGAATCAAATGATATAGATAAACTATTAAATTGTTATATTAAAACTTATCAAATATATTACAACTCTTGACATTGCTGAAGTCTATATATTTTTTATAAGGACAACTGAAATTTTTTTTTTTTATTTTTTTTTTTTATATTTCGATAGCATTTTATAAGGTCTATATTGGGTGTAAAAATTAGGTTCGTTTGATTTTTAGTTTTTAATTTGTTAGCACGAAAAATGGACGTCGCTTTTGGCTGCAACTAGAAAAACGCAAAGTTCAGCGAAATGGCACAAAATATTCTAAAGTGATTATTTTTATTTTAAAGCGGAATAATGTAGCTTTCTCTTAATTAATTGCAATTCAAAATATCTCAGTTTGGTTTTTTTTTTAATGAGCTTAAGTACCGACTTTCCATCAATAAAAATTTTTTCTTTAATCGATCTTAGTTTGATCTTTTTTGCATTTTTCTCTTCTTATTTAATATTAACAGAGAGATTATATAGCAAAAGTGCAACCATAACATAAAACCAGTTGAAAGTAGGAAGCACAAACAATTTTTCAGGTTTTAGGCCAAATTTTTTATGAAAATAAATTTTTTAAAACCTATTATTTTATCAGAGTTTTGACATTTTTTTTTAAAACTATATGCAAGAATATATAATGTTTTTGAACATTTTAGTTTTCAGTCAATGAAATGTCCACAAAATGTAGTATTATTATTATCATGGTATCAACTAATAAATGGAAAACAAAACAATAAAATCTAACAAAAAAAAAAATAAATACTTGCTCAACTCTATTCTGAATGGACACAACCCTTGCTTATCAGTCAAAACGTACAAAGAAAAAAACGAAAACAATATAAATGATATTTAAAAAAAATTATACAATATAATACATGTGTACATATATGTACTTCTAAATATATATATATATATTGTATATGAGTAATTGTGAGTGTGACTCACCTTTAGCACACGATTAACATCATCGATTATCTCCCGCTGATGCTGAACTATCTCATCTGTGGTTAGCACCTTGTACTGATAATCATCCGTTTCCAGCTGACGTTCAGTTGAGCTGGGCATATCCACTTCCATGGCAAAATCATCGTCACCATCATCGCCCGATGATACATTGCCAGAATCGACATTATCCAGGAAATCATTATCGTTATCCGAGTCCATGGCTTTGTAGCTTTAGCTTTTGTTACCTTGTTTTACTTTGAATTTACTTAATTTGATTTGGTTATTTGCTTAATTGCTTTTGTTTTTAGTTTTTTATGTTGTTGTTTGTTGTTTTAGTTGTGAAGGGACAATTCTGCTGCTGCCTTTGATTAATTGCCTGATGCCCGCCTACTGGGTTGATAGTGCTGATGTCTTCTTGTTGTTGTTGTTGTTGTTTTTGTTGCAATTGTTCCTATTGTTGTTGCTGTATGTGCTTAAGCTACGCGCGCGCTGCCTTTGACTGCCCACAGCTCGCCCTGTTTGCCTTTTGTATTCCTTTTTGTATTTGGTTTACTGCAAATTCAGCACTGCATTTAAATATTGCAATAAAGAGAAAAGTACATATTATTAGAAATGCATACAAATATTTACGTACATGTGACAAATAAGATGACACATTCGATATTAACATCGATGCTTGTCAATATTAATGACATTTTCATGTTGTGTTTTGTGATTTTGAGCATGAATAAAAATGAAACGATACTATCGAATGGTTGACACTATCGTTGCGGATTTTCCAGCTCAATAAATTAGTTTACACACAAACACACACACACACAGATGCAGATGCACAACAACAACAACAGCATAATTATTACATAGAAAAAACGGCGACGTCACTTGACCTTCGTTGTGTTGCTGGGCGTTTTAAGCAAACAAAATTCAACCAACACAAAAGTTGTTTTTTTTTAACGTTGTTGTTAATATTATTGCACGCACACACGTATGATGAAATGTTTGAAATTTGTGTATAATTTTATGTAATTTTATATACATACATATATATAGGTATATATGCAAACAAATATGTTTATACTACATGTGTATGTGTGTGTATGGAAACAGCTGTGCAAATAATGCAATTACAGCTGTTAATGCAAATTTTTGTTGGACCTGAACGGTGCGCTGTTAACTAACAGAGCTTGGTTCCTCCAATTAGATTTGAACTAGTTCAGAGCTGTTGTTTATGCACCTGCTAGCTTCTGTTGCTGTTGTTGTTGTTGTTGCTGTTGCTATATACGATTGGCTTTTGTTGTTGTTATGCAGCCCCCCATTTATGACAATTTTACAATTACATTTAACAAAAAATAAAAACACAGAAAATGACCAAAACATCATTTCCTTTGTTTTGCTGCCTTGTTTTGTTGCGTTTTTTTCTTTGTCTTTGTAGTTGAATTTTTCTTCGTTTTTTTCTGTTGGCGTTGCAAAAGTTGCAAATTTAAAACGCCATAAAAATAGTTCAAGTAAATGAGACTACAGCGCTGCATAGGAGAAGCAAAGGCCACAATGGACATAACAACACAAACAACAACACACCACGGACGACAAGGAAGGGAGGAAGGGTAGGAGGGGAGTAACCTAACAAAACACGTCTTTGTATGTATATGTACTTATGTATATACATATACATATACACGTATATAAATATTTATGTATGCGCGTACTTATATACACACACATATGCACGTTATATATGTACGTACGTATGTATGTATGTTTGTGTATTTGCTGCTGTTCCAATTGGGCCAAAATTACTTTTAACCAAAAAATTGTTACAGGTTTTTCTTTTCTTTTCTTTTGATGCATTAAGTTCAAGGAGCAATAACATTTAAACACATAGGCACTGGCACATATTCACAATGACAAGAATTATGCACAATTATGTGTGTATATATACATACATATATATTTAGTTCATACACACGTATGACACAAAATCAAGGCAACACACATACGCATGCACATGTACATATGTATACATATAAGCATACATTCACAACACATACAACAGCTGCAGCAGCTAGCCCACTTTTCATTTCGATTTTGCACCTTTCTTTGTGAGTCCGTTGGACTTGAAACTGTATACCATTAATTTAGATAGATTTTATTATAATTTTATTTACTTTTTAGCTTAATTGCAACAATATTGCGACGCGACGCGATTTCCACGCAAAAGCAACATCTGGCAGCTCCAGACGACCGACACGAGATATCGATATGTGCATAGATAATATCGATTAATGGTGCAAGCCGTTTGTATCGCATCGTATTGCTCATTGTGCGCTTACGTCGCTGAATTTGCGCTTACGTACGTTGTGTTAGCTAATACATACACCATGCATGGGTCAGCATAAGTGCGCAGCCTTTCGCGTTTAAACGTTAAGCTCTTACGTGCAGCCAACTTCACGTGAGCTCAAATAAACGCTGCCAACATGTGCTGTAAATATCGCAGCCAACTTCACATGAGTTTAAAATAAGACGGTTTTTTTAAAATGGCGGCCAGCAAGCTTATTGATCTCATTTAATAAAACTAAATGCAGTCAACATAAATTTAATTTGGTTTTCTACAAATGCATTGCCATTGTTCTTTTTATCATGTAATATGTAACATCATTGTTGTTCCGTTTGTATCCGTGCAGTTTTCCACAGAAGAAAGCGAGACAGAAACACATAGTTCTTATTCAGGATCATCAATCTAAAAGAGTGAGACAGAGGCATGCGGGCAGCTCCCCTGCTTCATGGCACACTAACCCCATTGCTAATGAAAATAAATAAAAACTCAATATTTGTTTATTTTAAGTTTGAAGCTATATTTATTTCATGAACTTATCAAGGCGCGTAAGACGTTACAGTTCTATTTAGTATTTTTTAGTTACGTTAACTTAAACATATATTTGCTCGGCTCGTAAAACGTTCCAATCAATATTTTTAAATCAAATCCAAACTTTACTTTTGCAACATTTTACATGCCTTTTATATATTCGTAGTGTTTTATTTTTAGCTCGGCTTGTAAAACGTTACAACCTACATTATTTATTTTATTTTACTCTTGATATTTATGTATATATGTATATTTAGATATTTTTTCCGTATTGTTTTTTCCCGCTCTTTTTCGTGTTATTTCACGGATGGACAGACAAACATCCGATTATAACACACATCTGTTTTTTAAACAATCAATTTTTACACACATTTTTTTTCTTCTCTCAGATCGTTCAAAACTCAGATTACAATTCACTTTTTTAATTGATTTTTCAGCTTCGGAAAACGGTTTGCATACAAATCAACGCGACGAGCTTTAACCGATTTCTAAAGCATTTTAACAAAATTTAAAAACGACAGTTTAGTTCTTTCATTTACCCTTCTGATGGCCACCTCATTGTTATCTATAAAAAATACATAAGAATACAAATAAAATTATTCTTTTGCAACGTGTCACAAAGGGTCGAAAAGGTGACAAAATATTTTTTTTATTTCTCAAACACATAGATACACACACGCACACCCACGAGCTTCTTTTTTAACGTTCTTAATTGATATTGTGCTCATCTCCAGATAAATTACTGCCACTTACTTGCTGCAACTTAACTGCAACGTATTTGCTTTTTTTTCACACAAAACTGAAATAAAAGAAAATTAAAATAGTTAAATATATATATGTATATATATATATATATATATAAATATATATATAATTAGGTTGCCTCCATTTTGTACTAACACACATACACGTGCATGCACACGCATGTGTATATGTGCATGCACTATGAACTTACCATTTAACTTGCGACTGTACCGCCAAAAAATTCAAAACGTTGATGTAATGAAACTTCATATAACTGATTAAAAATACAATTTTTAATATTGATAAACTGCTTCGTATTTTTTTAAATTAACAAAATAATAAGGAACATTTAAACAAAAAATAAATTAATATGTGTATACTAACAAATTATTGACTAAGTGGGTGGTGTGTGTGTGTGCTTTGTGTGTACGTACAAAGAAACGAGAAAATTAAGGAAATCGAAATCACGAAATAAAATATGTCTGTTCTTGCCTTACTCTCCTAACTATCTGATGCATAAACAGAGCTGCTGCTGCTAGTTATAATATGGAAAAAGAGTATTTTTTGTACAAAAATATCGATATACTGCGTCTTGATATATATCAATATATCGTGAAATTTAAAAAAAAAATTGAACAAACAAAATATATACTCCCTTATTAAGCTGTTCTGCTACTTATATTATAATGTATCAGCACATTTTTATAAATATTATTTTATTAATATTTTTACATTGGAAAATGGTTGATCGTATTCTGCTCAGCCGTTATATTTAATCAATATCTTGATTTTGTAGTCGTTTTAGTGTGGCAAAAATATTAATTATATACGTTATGTAAGGGATTGCAGATTAAAGCTTTCCTTGCTTTATGCTTAAAACTTAATTTTTAGACAAAATTTCATTTTAATAATAAATTTTATTTAAATTTGGCGTTGCCACACTTTAAGCTACTCCCCACTTAACAGTACTCCACCCGAAAGCATAACTCCACCGTCTAACAGAGCGCTCCTCCATTTAAAAAATCTGTTATCCGTCATCGTTATGGAATGTTAAATGTTGGGCCCTTGCGCTTGCCTATTAATAAAGGCCAAGAGCCTTAATGTTTAATTGCAAATCAGGACTTAAAGTGATAAACTGCTAAAGTTGTTTATGAAAAAACTTTGGTTCGGTTTGCTAAATTGGCGATTTTTCGACATATCGATATCGATAGAAAAGCTTTAATTACTTTACCAACACTTACCCATACTTGTTTACAAGCTGTTTTTAATACTCTTTTTAATGCAAGACAAATTTGCATCTTCAATAACATTTTAACAACTCAAACATTTAATATAATTTGCATTAATATAACAAGCTGAGCTTGTGTTTATTAATCTGCCAGTTGAATAAATTTGGTACTTCAGTTTTATAGTAACAAACGATTGCATATGCCGGCACATTACATGTGTAACAATTGTATTTTAAACGATACTTGATTGTTAAAAATACATTTTATAATAAATAAAGATATTAACTAAATTAATGCATGAATGCCACGAAACAGCCGGTTTCCAGCATTAAAAAGGATTAACTAGAGATTTATGTATATGGCACACAATATCTGTCAAAAATTGTATTTATTTTAATATCGCTTATATATCATCTCTATTTTGAGCTGACTGTCAACTAATATTAAAGAGCCTGTAATTGTGGTGAAAGCCGCTATATTAAATATAAAGCTGGAAAATATTATGACAGTGTCAAATATAGTCGATCAATATACAATCATGTCGGGCGATAGATCAAAGATAAAGGATTTATTATGCAATCGTTTAACCGAATGCGGCTGGCGGGATGAAGTTCGTCTTCTTTGCCGCAACATATTGCTGGAAAAGAATGGGAACAATAGTGTCACAGTGGAGCAACTCATTATGGAAGTGACGCCCAAGGCGCGCACACTGGTGCCAGATGCAGTTAAAAAGGAGTTACTAATGAAAATTCGCACAATTCTTGCAGAGACTGAAGCGGAAAATCCGTAAATTAATTAAATAAAATAAAAACTAATATATTACTAATACTATTTCTATTCGTATTCTTATAACGTTGTCTAGTATCTAGATTTTTTCATGGCGATCTTTGATGCCGCACGCTATGCGGTGCCCCCCTCGAGCGGTTGATGCGTGAGCCTCTTCAAGGTACTCTTCGTTGGCACATATTAATACATCGACGTCCATATTATACAGAAAAAATGATTAACACCATGCATATACATATATGGCCATTTCCACAGAATGGTCAATCACGACCGAAACCTGAAATGTTCATAAGCATTATATATTTTTGCATATAGTTTTACAAAAATGACAAAATTTTTATAAAATAATCGGTTTCAAAAATTGATGTCAATTATTTTCATAAAAAAATTGGCCTAGAACCTGAAAAATAATTTGTTTCTAACTTTTAACAGGTTTGAGAGCCATTTTTTCTTTATATTTATTTTATATGTACAACATACTTTGTGGTTACACTTTTGCTATATAATCTCTCTATTAATATAAAATAAGAAGAGAAAAATTCAAAGAGACCAAACTAAGATCGATTAAAGGAACATTTTTATTGATGAAAATTTTGTACGTTCGCCACCGGTACTTAAGCTCATTAAAAAATACCAATAGGGATATTTCGAATTGCAATTAATTAAGAGAAAGTTACATTATTCCACTTTAATATAAAAATAATTGCTTTAGAATATTCTTTGACATTTCGCTGAACTTTGCGTTTTTCTAGTTGCAGTCAAAAGCGACGTCCATTTTTCGACCGCATGTTGTTTTTGCTAACAAATTAAAAACTAAAAATCAAACGAACCTAACTTTTACACCCAATATAGACCTTGCAAATGCTATCAAAATATAAAAATGTTTTTCAAAATTTTTCTTTGTTTTTTAACTTCAAAAGCATATGAACGTTCAGTTGGTGGGAATGCCCATATATGCTTATATATACATATATACGAAATAAGCTGCATTAAGTCTACTAAGCGCAACAAAAATTGAAAAATTAAACAAAGTTCTTTCAGTTCTTAGTTTCTTCCTCGAAATCTTCTAATATTAAGTTAAAATTGTAAATTAAATTAAAATTAAGTAATTTTTATATAAAAAAGATTGTAATGTCCGCAAATAAATGTTTTAAATTGAATATTATATTTTTGGTGTCCTTTAAATATATATTATAAATATTATAAATAATAAATATATATATATATATATATATATATATATTTAAATATAATTTAAACAAGAAAGAAACGGATATCTTCGGCACGCCCTTGCAATGGATTTTTTAAGGAAATTTTATATACTCGACCTATTATTCCTATGGTTCGATTTTATTCAAATTTTATCAGACAGTATCAGAACTAATTTCCGTATTGATATGGTGAATTTGACTCTAATATCTCAAACAAAAAAACGTCGCATAGAAGAACTTCTTTTGACCCAATTGTTCATTTTTAGTTTTCGCAATTGTACTTTATGTTTAACTTATATTGTTGCTGAAATAAGTTAGGAAATAAATTAAATTAAATACCATTTTCAAAAGCTATTTACCATTCACCTAAAATAAAATTATTGTACTCATAAAAGTTAAATTAAATAATTATGCATCTACTTCTTAATATTTTTTAAAAAATGCGAGCTTATACAGATATATAAACGGAGAGCAGTGAACTAACTCAGCTGTTGATGCTAATTGAAAAACGTGTACAAGTTTTGCATTATTACATATATAGCCCATATACTTTTAGTATGTAGTCCAAAACTAAATACAATATTTACATAAACAGAATTTATTTTTGTTCTTAAAAACTGTGCATAATTATGCGCTTAAGCGTAACGTCCGTAACACAGGATAAGTCCACAAAAGTATACTTAAATATAATCTAAATTAACAATATTAAGTTCTATATGAGCTATAGAGACAGACCAAAAATTATAAGCCCAATGTATATACATATACATATTCCTGTTCCCTTTGGCAAACTGTGTGAAAAAAATAATGCATTTAAGCATAACGTCCGTAATGCAGTCCATATGAAAATGTATCAATATATATATATATATAAATATATAAAGTCTGTTGATACTATATACTAGTACATTCAGTTGAGAAAGTGCATTTTGTGCAATTGGAATGCATTCTTCAGATGGGACAAACGGAGCCATTGCTTATAAATTCATATTCAGCAACATCGGATGCAGTTTGCTGTGTTGTTCCATCCTCTATGAGCAATGCTGGCGTTGACATATCCTTGACCACATTCTGTTCGACATCTGGCATTTCTGTTGCTGTTGATGCACTGACAATGCTGGAGCTACCGCCTCCAACGATGGAACTGGGCTGCGTATATTTGCGGACCCATTCATTTGGATGCATTTTCTTCTTGTGATTATGCATATTAGCATGCGACTTGAAAGTGCGCGTACAGAATTGACAGGAATATAGATCAATGCCTGTATGTGTGGCCATGTGTTCCTGCAAAGCATTATTATATTAAAAAACAGTTTAAAATATTTAAAAAAAAAAGGCCAAGCTAAAGCTTTAAACCTCCATACTTACAGCCAAAGCACGAGGCAGTTTAAACTCCTTGCCACAGAGCGTGCAACTGTGACGCTTGGCCGAGTGATGATAACGCATGTGACTGCTAAGTGCAACACGTGATGACTTCTCGGCACTGCACAATAAACAACGATATTTGTTATTGCCCTCACGATCATCATGACGTGCCAGATGCTTGCGCAAACTGCGCTCATCCCTCAACCAGCGACCACATAGATTACATTGCACCTCAGCGACAGGACCTTCCGGATGCAGCGCCTTCTTGTGTATTAGGAAATTTGCCTTCGAACGAAAATGTACGCCACAAATGTCACAGATTACGGGCGTAAAATCGGTTGTGTGCATACGCTTTATGTGCGCCGTTAGCTCCAGTTTAGTGCGGAAACTGTAAAGAATGAAATAGAGAAAAAAAAAGAGTGAGATAGAGAGTTAAGTTTCTGAAAGAAATCCAGAACAGCTCTGGCTCACAAATTAGATACTCTGTTGCATAGTTAAGCTAAGTTGAGCATACAAGAAATGAAGCTTTACAGAGCTGACTTGAGAATGCTGTCCGCCTATCTAAGAGCCCCATTACCTAAAAAAAAAAAATACATATAGAAAAAAGAGAGAAAGGCTTTCGTCGGAGTGCCGAAGCTTCAACACTCAAACACCAAAAAAAAGTTATGTGCTCAGTTCGATCAGCACATTATACATGATACCTCAATTAAAGACACATGATTACAATAGAGATAAGAACTAGAGTTGGTTCCTTGCCTGCCAACATAAAGATCATAAGCTTAGCATTTATGTTCAATTTAAAAAATAAAAAGAAAGAAACGGCTATCTTCGGTACGCCGAAGCTATATACCCTTGCAATGGTCTTCTAAGAAAATTTTGAATACTTTTGCATAGAATAACTCATTTTTTTGACACAATTGCTCCTATGGCAGTTATATGATATAGTGGTTCGATCGGGCTAATTTTGACATACAACCTACATACGATATCATACTTAATTTGTACCAAGTTTTATCAAGATAGCTTAAAAACAAAGCCAAAAATCGACTTATCTTGTGGTCCTGACCAAGAATATATTTTTATGGGGTTGGAGACCCCATTTGCAAGGGTATAAAAAAAATCCATTATAAAATGTCAAACTGTTAAATTTTGTTATAATCATTGTTTATATAAGAACTTATACATCGATCATCATTTAACTATATAATATAGTGATATGATCGGGTCAATTTCGAAATATGTAGAACATAAAGCAAAAATAAGTATTTGTGTTCATCTACTTCGTCAAGAAGTATACAGACAAACAAATAGATGAAAAATATATATGGTATATATATATTTTTAGGATGCCAAAGACATCTACTTTGATGATTTACACATTTCAAACTTGCCATCTACAGTATATTACAGTTCGAGATGGATAAATATAGATTAACTAAATGACATTAGGAAGATAAATTTTAAATACTTACAATATTTAAATTGAATACTAATAAGAAAGAACGTATCTATCTATATGTTGGAACACCAAACTGAAACCTTCACTGCCTAAAAGACTCAGAAACACAGTTTGTTCAGAAAGCTTGCCTTCATTACATACTAAAGACTATCTTAAACTTTAAAATAAGTTAAATTAGCTTTTTTCTCACTACATAAACCATTAACTCACGTCTTGCCGCATGTCTCACAGGCTTCGGGTCGTTCGGTGCCCTTGTGTACCTTGATGTGCATCGTGAGCAAAAACTTTTTGGCAAAACGCGCCTCGCATATGGCACACTGATGGACCAACTGCTGTTGATCGGAATGAAAGCGCAGCATGTGCATATCCTGGCTATTTCGATTGAGAAAACTCTTACAGCATGGCTTGCAGCTAAAATATTGTGGATCCCTGTGATAATGCAAATGATCCACATAGAGTGTACGCTTCTTATAACGATTATTGCAGCATTCCATATAGCCGGTGCAATTGTGCTCGACACGAAAGTGTCGCTTCAGCTCAATGAAATCCTGTAAAGGAGCTGCGCATAGGCAGCAATCTAGTTTAACATTTGACGCTATATAATCATCCATTTCCTTGATGCTGCTACGCTTCGCCTCCAGCTCACTGGCATCGGGTTTTGGCCGTTTGGGCTTTGAGCCGCCCAGTGCACCTTTGGGACGTCCGCGTTTTGTTGTCTTCCGTTTGGTTTGCAACTTCTTTGTTGGCTCGGCTGCAACTGCAACTGCAACAGGCTGTGTTACTGCCACAGCGGCCGCATTGCGTCGCTGCTCTCGTGTACGTGCACGCGATTCACGCAAAGAGCTGCCGCCAACTGTTGTTAATTGTGACTTTAGCTTGCTGCACTTGCTGCTCCTTGTGTTGCCTTTGGCTGTGCTTTGTCGCGTTTTGCCCTTTGTCTGTTTGGGTGTGTTAGTGGTTACAGCCACATGCTCGAATTCATCACCAAATGTATCATTCTCCAAGCCACTACTGCTGCTTCTGTTGTTGTGGTCCATGCCATCCATGCCATCGTGCACATCTATTTCGGGCTCACACAATATGTGATCCTTGATATCATCATCAAAGGCCAGCTTCGTTTCAATGGGCGATTCCGTATTCCATACAATCACAGCAGGTTCGGGCGGCGGCTCTGGTTCTGTTTTAAGTTGCAGCGCTTGCTGTTTGTCCGCCACCATGGCACAGAACTGCTCGAATTCGGTTAAATAGCGCCAACAAGCTGTGCATAGCTGCGTTGATATATTATCGTTCAGTGTCACCTGCGATTTGCCAACAATATAAAATCAAAGAATTTGAAAATTTTAATAACACTGGGGTACATATAGATAGAGCGAACCTCAAGCCGTAAATATTTGGCAATAGCCTTGGATATGCCATGATCGACATCGCTGAATATGTAAATGGACGCAGTGTCATCCAAATCGCACAGGCACAAACGGCAAATCATGTTTTTAAATATAAAAAAACAGAACTATAAATTTCAGTCTGTAGTAAACAGACATCAATCGAGTAGCAATGTTATCGATAAGACTTCTGTTTCGAGATGTGATTTTGATAATTTAGTTGATCATTGAACAGAGCGTGTTCCCTTCCAGCTCTGCTAAGTTATTCATTATATAATGTTTTGTGTTTAAATCAATGCAATTAATTTTTTCAAGTTTTCCTATCGTCTATCTTCTGGTCAACATAAAATTTTAGTCTTTTGTTCCATGTCAAAATAATATCGATATTGATGTTTTTCAAACAGCTGTTGTTAACTCAAGTTGGCACCTATTGAAATGCCAAAATCGAGCAGCATAAAAATAATCGATACATAAATCCAAAAATTTAGATTTTCATTTTCCCTTTCGGCTCATATTGCACATCACTAATACCAAAAGGAATAAAAATTTCATTTCGTTATTTAAAGTGAAGTAATTAAAATGCAAAAGAAACCAATTAGTGCCAACACATTGCTGGACAAACTGCATCGAGGCGCTGTCTATGCCTGCATCGGTGTCACACTCTATGGCACATATATGCTGGGCATGCGTTATTATCATTATTATACTGTGATCCGGCCGGAAAAGCAGCTGGCCGAGCAGGAGGCACAAGTGAAGCTACTCGACGAGGGCGCACACGACAAGGCCAAGGAGCTTAAATTCTAAACAGCATGTCCTTAAATAATGTTTTGTTAATTATAATAAAATAGTTTACACAAATTGTTTATCCATACAGTGAAACATTTGGAGCACGCTTCTTCTTGATTGTGTAATGTTAACTATGCACTCTTTGAGTGCTCTTTTCTTCTTGCGCCTGAATCCATGAATATATCACAGCCTATTAGATGATAGTAGAACTTATATTCTTCAAAAAATCCATTTACTTCAAAGGAAACTTTGGTATCGGTATAAATTTGCATAAATTGCGAGCATAAGCAGTTTAAGTGAAATAATATGCAACATTTTTGTGTTTTCCAAATATTTTATACTTTGTATCTAAGATATTTTGTTCAAAAAATCAGCTTATAACGCCCGATAGTACGATTTTGTTGCAAAATATGTAACACATTTAAAAAGTCGTTTTGGGCCCTATAAACGACAATTTAATTTTATCGCCAAGCATTTTTGCCAAAGGTGAAATTTAAGATCAGAAATTTTATAAATTACAAATTGAAGTCCCAAAAAATGAATAATTTGCTAAAAGGTTCTTCTATTAGCTATATTTATAAATTATCAAGAATTCAATACATTTATCAAATAAATTAAATTAAATAAAATACGACCAGGTAGAACGCTTGCCAAAAATGATTCATTTATTACTCTAAGAAAAGCTTTTGTTTTGTCAATTGCCATGGTCTAAGGAAAGAAGTTCCAAGGTTCGAAAGCCAGGGAGATATTATAAATTCTTTGGCATATTAAAGAATATTTCATAATTATTTTGTAGCACTCACAACTAATTTATATCATTTAACAGCGAGTTCATTTGAATTTTATAGATTTCACAGTACTTACCGAACACTAAACTGCAATATTTCGGACTGATCTGCAACGATTTGTCTTGATAATATTTGCTTAAACGCTTTTGTGGCTTTTTAATTATTTTTTACGTCTAGTCCACTCTGGTGTTAAATTTTTATAATAAAGATTTTATCAACTCCGTTATAGTTAAAAATAGTCGTTTTTCACTAATTGGTTTCCAAATAAATTTTTGGAATTAAAAAAAAAAAAAATTAATGCAGTGCGATCTAATACTGATCAGGCCACAAATGTAAAAACATAAATATTCCGTTTATTTAATATTTTATTTTACTTATCTGAATGTTTAGAATTCTTAATTTAATATAAATAAAGATAATAAAATAAGCTTTCAAAAAAATATTGATTTGTTAGAGTTTTAATTGGAAATTTAAAAATTAACTGATCTTAAAGTTTACTTTTGGCAAAAATACTTGGCGTACGAATTAATTGTTAGTTTGTATATAAACCCATATTCTTAAATACAGTTCCTTTTAAGATTCATTGATAGAGTTTGTTCTTTTGCCTTAAAAATTAAATATTTCAGTGCCTTTTGTGTACAAATATTAAGAGGTTTTTTATTTTTTTATTGAGATAACTTAAAATACAATTGTAATTACTTAGTTCAACTATTAACTAAGCAAAAAAGTTTAAAGATTTGTAGCGATTGGTTAGAAAGTAACTAGCAAGCGCAAAGTTGCTTAAAAAAAATCATAGATCATAGAGTTCTTCGATATAATGATTTTTGGGATCAGTTGATAAATATTTTTCGGATTGTCAATGTCATATCTCTAAAGCTGTGCATTTGCCTTTCGCTTTGCCAGATTCCCTGATTTAATAATAACAATAATAATAATACAGTAATTGTATTGTTGATGTCGTTGTTGAGTTTCTTCTGCTGACAATGGCGCCCATAAATCTCCGTCAAAATCAAACGCTGTTTGATCAAAACTGCTGTCATCTTAAATGATTGGCATCGTGACCAGACTTAGAGAACCAAACCCAAAACAAAACAAAACTCAAACCCAATCGCAGCTGCCTTGGACAGACAAACTGGGCAACTTCCGCTTGCTCAAGCTTCAGACGCTGTGCATCATCGCGTGCATTAACCTCGATGATTGCAGCAACTGCAATATGCATTTTTATACATATTTTATTAATAACAACAATTTAATGTTACGCGTTATCGAAGTTGTTAATACCCTAAGAATATTAGAAAATTATTAACAAGATAAATATTATGTAGAAAAACAAGAAAAAAGAAAGAACAAAATTATTTTTCTATGATAGTAAATCTTAGATATGGTTATCAGATTTTTATAACATTTTTTCATTTTGTAGCGCGCATAATAAAACTTGGATTTGGTGACAAAAAAATACAAAGTGTTAAAAACGCGTAGGAGGACAATTTTTATAAATAATAAACATTTATTGATATGTTATTCATTTCCTTATTTAGCCACTTTCCGAAATATAAACAAAACAAAAAATATTAAATTTACATAATATAATAAACATTTAAATTTAGAGTTCAATTTTTATAAAATTTGATCAGATTGTAAAGAGCATTACGAATTTAAGAATTGATAAGTTTTTCCAAAAATTTCTCGAAAAACAAAAAGATATAGTAGTCTTATTTAAAAAAAAAAAAACTGGTCAGTATGTTTGGAGAGTTTGGTAGGGATATTTTGTAAAACAAAGAATTAAATAAATTTTCAACCTATTTATCCTAGGGCAGCTATAAAATATAATATTCTCGCCAAATTTGAAAGTACAGGAAAAGCTTTAGAGCTATAAATACTAATAAGTTTATTATATTGATTTCTGAAAAACAAAATATGTATAGGGGTGCCACAGAAATCTCTTGAGTTTTGGAATCGGACTGGTTTTGAAATCTCTAGTAAAAACTGACGATGTTACAGAAATTGAAAAGATTTCCTGTTTCGAACTTTCAGCGGCGATTTAGCATCGAAAAGCAGACCCTTCCAGGGTTGTCAGCGAAAAAACAATTATTTTTTTCAATATTTGATCGTATTTTATTTTAACTTTCGAACAACAAAATTTAAAAGATATTTTCTATTACAATTGAATTTAGAACAGATTATTTAAAGTCAAAAAAAGCAGCTGTAGCACGTTTTATTAAGGTAATTCTAAAACTTAGAAACAGAAACACAAATCTAAATATAAGTTATCTTTTCGCTATATTAGATGACAAATGTATTATACACACACTGTTAGGATATTCAAACAACATTAACAATCTCGTTGGGAGACAATGGCGGTGTCCACCCACTTTTGGGGCTTGTGAAAAACGTTGCCAATTGCTCGTTGTGTGCTATGCTTCATTCAACAATGTTGCCAGTTGTTGTTGTTGTTGTTGTTGTTATTGTTGCCACAGTTGCCACAGCGTCTTCTCATTCATAGTTTATAGCTCCGTTCGGCAATTACAATGCTGCAGATGCAATTCAGGCGATTGGGCTATTGCATTTACTGCGGTCAAGGTCGTCCTTCCTCCTATTGTGCCCGATACCGGAACCCCACAGTTCAGCAGGCCCGCCCGCCCCCTTTTGCCCACATTTGCATTGCATTAAAGTCGTGCGGATTGGATTATTTCGATAAGAGTTTTATTTTTTTTTATATTTAAATCTTCGTTATTTTTTTTTTATGATTTTATTGCATTTGCAATTTGATCTGACTGCAATTTGACTGGGAAACGTTTTGCAGCTTCAGGCAAAAGGTAACTTACTTTATGTCTTATACCCTGTAATTCTTGCAGTCAAAGATTTTATTTCTTTTTGAGCACACAGTGAGTTTATAAAGTACACACAGCAGAAATCTTGAAAATTATAGTTTGCAAGCAACTCTTGAAATTTTTCATTTTTGAATATTTTTGTTGTTGTTATAAATCGCTTTCAAATATTAAGTTCACATTTTTAAATGAAAATGCAAACGTTTTTAATTCAATTTCGAAATTTTTTCGAAATTCAGTAATGCTAAAAATTTTTGATATTCAAATGGCTTGTTTGGAATCGGAATAAAAACCGAAAGGATAATAAAATAATACGTATCGTATAATTTATTCCGCACCGTCAACTATGACAACAGAGATTCATGTTTCTTTTTGAAAGACCTTTTAATTAAAAAAATATATATTCCAAATTATAGTCAAGTAACAATCGAACACTCTTCATTATATTTCTTATTAAAAAAGTGTATATTTGTGGTTATTAATATTGATATTCATAAAAAAAAATTAACAATAATTATTTTGCTATTTTCAAAATTGAAAAAGAACTTATGTCCTACTTTTAATTTGCACTAAATGTATACAGCTTTTGTTAATTAAATTATTTATTTCTACTCTGCATATTTGTCATTATTTATCTCGTTAAAAATAAATAAATCGGTTCTAGAAAAACTTCATATATGTTTTTATACAAATTTATTACACTTCAATACAAGTTAGAAATAACATTTTGATTTGCAGTTAATAAATAATTTTCTTTTTTTTTTTTTTGGTATCTGAGCGTCGTGCACTGTGTGTAGAAACTGTATTTTTTTTTGTTATTGTAATTGTTTGTGGCTGCTGACTTAATTAACAATGCGATGCCAATATCAAAATGCTGCAAATGTGCAATTGTTTAATAAACAATTTCTACATTGTAAAAAGAAAAAGAAAAAAAATATAAAATAAATTTCCCACGGGGTTTCTGCCATTTGACTTGCCACACAATCAGCGATGCTGATGATGCTGTTGATGTTTGATGTTTAACTGAACTGAACTGTAGCTGTAGTTGAGTCGCGCCTCCAAGTTGCAATTGTTAGCTACACATATTGCAGTTTGTAAACATGTTGCATGTGGCATGTTGCTTACTGTAGCCTAACTTAACCCGGCTTTGCACGTTACCAAGCCATTTAATTTAAATTCTTTATGAATTCATTTGAAATTGCAAAATCTAGTGCATTTGACAATTATAAATCGTGAAACTCTGGCGCTCCGTTTAACGCAATGTTGCAATTTACTTTATTTTGTAATAATTTTAATTATTAAGTTTAATTTTAATTAATTACCTATTAGTTTGATTTGACTTTTTAATTAAGTTTAATCTAAACCAATTCAAATTTGATTTTTGCACAATTTGTCGTGTCGATAATCAATTTGCATAGTGTTGGAAAGTGCGATTATCGATAGACACTTGCTGCCTCGTTGCGTGCCTTAAGCGATAACAATAAAAATTACTCGCTGTAGTTCAAAATTTTGATGCTTCAGGATCTTTTATTTAATTTTGAAATTGCAAAAGTTAAAACAAATGGAAAAATTTTAACACAAATAAGTAAGCTGTTTAAAAACACAATAGAACGTATTGAAATACTGTTTATATTGAATTTAACCTTGAATGTTATATAATAGATGAATTTATAAATTATACGTATTCTAGAAATTAATCTCACATTCAGAAAAACATTACAAATATTTAAGTAGTTGCAAACTAAACCAGGACATCCAAATCTATATTGTATTGCTTGGAGTTTAAGCTCTTAAATGTTGACGATCAGTCAGTCAGTCAGTCAAGCAGGTCAAAGAGCTCTATATATACTTTTATCTAAATATATTAAGATACATATTCGTATGTGTAAATGCATCTCAATATCGCATGTCAAGTGAAAGCGACATTTGATAGTTGCCAACTGTGGAACGCATTGGTGCCATAGATTGCCACATTGCCTGTTGCATTGTCGCATTGCCAGGCTTCCGTCTGGCCTGAGTTATTACTTAATCTAAGATTTGCGCAATTCTAAGAGAGGTTCTAATGGAAGTGCCTCAGTCAAGGGAGAAGCGGAAAGATGAATAATAAAAACGTTAGTGGTAACGCCCATTAACGACTGAGCAGGCCAATTGGCCCGCAAGCTGCTGACCTTTTGGGCCAAGTTAACAAGCTGCTGGCAAGCACAATATTTGATTTCAATTGAAGCCGTCATGCATTGAATGCAGCAGCAGCAGCAGCAACAACAATCGCTTTTAACTTTTTGCATAATTGTTAACTGTAGCACAATGCAATCGCTGCCAACTATAAAAACGCTGAGCTGCCTGACAATCAGCAACAAAACAGTTTTAGCTACAGCTACAGCAGCAACATCAACAAGATTATCAACAGCAGCAACAGCAACAGGAGGAACAATCTCAATATGAAATATCTGGTAAGGAGCAGCAGCATCTACACTGAAGGATTAGCAGCCAAATTACCATTATTTCTTACAGTGTGTATTTGTCATATTTGCCATGTGCCTGGTTAATTGCCTGGCGGCTATTTCGGAGCCTGCTGCTGCTGCCGCTGCAGCCACAACGGATACGGAGCTGGAGTCCGGCGTTGGCGAGAAGAAGACTGAAAAACGTGGCATCTATGGCTTTGGTTATGGTCATTATGATCATGGTTATGGTGGCTATGGACATGGACATGGACATGGTCATTATGGTGGCTATGGTTATGCCAGTCCCTATTATGGCGGTTATGAGTATGTGCATCATGCCACGCCCTATTTTGGTGGACATCATGGTGGCTTCTATCCCTATCATCATGGACACTATGGTTATTATTAATACTGCTGTCGATTTGTATTAACTGGGCCAAACATAATTCATTTTATATTATCGTAACACGCTCATTGCTGCACCATCATGCATTAATTTTTTTGTATTTTTTTTTCTATTAAAATCATGCGCTACGAATAATAAATGTCCTTTCAAAGCTTAAACTGTTATTTATTATTCAAAATTCAAAATGTGTGTTCACGCGCGCGCAGTGTAAATGCAACACTTCATTTAGTGCTGTAAAGCGTTTGAACAGTGCTATAGTACTGATTGCAGCGCAATCGACAGTTCCCGATGAGCGATTAGTTAAAATCGTTTACATTGATCGAAATTCCGATGGCAACTGCTCTCACATTTTTGTTGTTCATTTTTACGCTCTTCATTGTCGGAGACGGTTGTTTCTTTTTGCCTTTGCTTCGCCAAGCAAAAGAGCTCAACTAAAAAAAATTGACACACAATTTCATTTGAGCTAGAAAAAAAGGAGTCGTTCAAACTAGAAACTGGTGTGAACAGCTGTTGTTGCAGTAGTGTTGGGTAATTTTTTGTTGTTTTTTTTTTGTTCTATATTGTTTTACCTACTACTACGAATTACGCGTGCAGTAAAGTGGCAGCAGCAGTATCAACAACAACAACAACAACAACAGCCATAAACTGTCGTCTCAGTGGTGAAAAGCAAGTGCGAAAAATATAACAAAAAAGTTGACCAATTTGTGGGCGAAGCACAAAAAAAAATATAAAAATACAAAAAAAGTAACCAGCAGTTGTACATACATACATATGTACATTTATAGTTGTGGTAGTACTACTAATATACTAGTACAAAAAAATGCGAATCTGTTTGTGAATATGTGAAGTGACAAAAAAAAAATAAAAAAATTTAAAAAAAAATAAAATAAAAAAATAAGAAACACGCACTTACACACGCATACAAAAAGTCGTGAATTCGTCGTTGTCGTTGCTTTGGTGTTGGTGTGCACACACATACACACACACACAGTTACATACGTACGTATATGTGTGTTGGTCTAGTTGGCGTGAGAGCGAGCGAGAAAGAGGCAATCGGTTGTCTTTAGTTTTTGTGTTGCCTTTATTTTTTGCCAGAGTATTTATTTTATATATATATATACTTTTTTTTTTGTTTTTTTTTATAAAAATTTTCGCATTGTGAAAAGTTTTTTTTTTCCTAACGCAAGTTTTTTTTTGGAAAGCGTGCGTTTGTGTGCGTGTGCGTCGCTCGCGTTAGCAGCAGCAGCAGCAACAACAACAACAACGACAACAAAAATAACAACAGCAAAAATAAAATCAACAACAACAACATTTATAGGCCCGTCAAGCAGTTCGCGCCACTTTGAAGAGGTATGTATGTATGTATGCTAGTACGGTTTTTTGTCCAATTCAAAAAAGTTCTTATTAGATCAGAAACATGTGTGTGTGTGTATGTTCGTTTTGTATGATTGTTTCTGTGTGTGTGTGTGTGCGCTGAGCAGCCGCCGTTTCTCAGGTTCAGCACAGCGACGACAACGACGACGACTTCTTTTTCGTCTTGTTTTCTTTGCTTTTTTGCTACTCACACTCATTTCGCCGTTATTTATGTAACAAGTGTGTGCGTGCTAAATGAAGTGCTGTGTTGCCGTCATTATTATTGTTGTTGTTGTTGTTGATGGTTGTGTATGTATTTGGTGATTTTTCGCCTCACTATTTTATTGTATGTCATTGTAAAGTTTGTATAAAAGTTGGGCAGCGCTCCTCTTGCACAGTGGGTCGACTGCGGCGTCAGCGTCGCCGCCCGGCGAAAAAAAAAACATCTTTTACAAGCATCTGTCAACGTTCAGCTGGAGCAACGCAAAGCGCATTGAACTGGTTAGGTTCACTTTGTCATTTAGTTATCAACATTGACAACGATGATGGCGGCGGCGCAGCCAGCAGCAGCACTGAAAAATGTATCGCAGCAGCAGCGCATCATTTAAGCTTTGACATACGTCAGCGTCGCAGCATTTCTTTAATTTAGCTGTATATTGGTAGGGACAGGGAGAGAGAGTGAGAGTGAGAGAGAGGCGCCAAATTAACAGCAGCAACAACAATAACTAGAGCAATTGACTTTTGTGTGAAGCCGATGCTCATTTTGAAAACGCGCTTATAAGCAGCAGCGTCAACGTTGACGTCGACAGCGACAGCGACATCGCTGTCATTATATGCTTGCTATTAAAACAGCAGCAACAACAACAAGCGCAAAAAAAAAGTCATTTGATTTTATTGTCATTTCGTCACGCACAGCTTTCGAAGCCAACGTTGACGTTCACGTTGACGTCGCTGCCGCTTGTTGCGCTTTATGTTTTTCTTCTTTGATTTATTTTACTTGTATATCCTGAAACCATAGAAAATGACCTCAAAAGGGAAAGTAAAAGACAGCAGAAGACAAAGACGAAGACATTGTCGTACCCATGGAGTATATTACTCTAAAAAATAAACCCATTGAACTCGAAGCTTATTAGAGCCAAACTATTCACATTTTGTATATAAATTTCGTTAAGACAATTACTTTAAAATATAAATACTTGTAATATGTATAAGAAATTTATATTTTTTATCCAAAATTTGCACTGTTTCATTTTTTTTAAACATATTTCAAAACTATAATAATTTACTCTTGTAATATTATTATAATACTTTTTTTTTAAATATTTTTTTCTGTGTTTTCTTTAAGAATTTTTCCCAAAACAAAAATGTCGTCACTGCACAAGAAAATGTTGTAAATAAAACAGCCCCTTCGTCCCTCCCTGCAACAAAATGTAATTTGCAAATTTACGATGCTTAAATTTAACGCCACATCAACGCCAAATTTTAGTTTTATTAAGTGCACAAACTATTTATGCAAAAAAAATCCGATTTCCTAGAATTTTCCTAGAATTTTTCCTATATTCTGCATTAAAAAAAGTTTAAGAATTTTTGCTAATCCATTAGAACTAGAGAACTGCAAAACAATCGAGAGTTTAAAGTTTAATAAAGTAATATTTAAATTAACTCTAAAATTAATATAAAAAATTTAAACAATTAGCTAAATAATGTTGAAAGATTTAAACAAAACAGAAAAAACTTATATAGATGCCTGTTCCTATTTTCACTTTCGGCAAGATCTTGCTGAAACGAATTTCCCTTCTACAAATTTCCCTCCAAAATTCGCGTATTTGAATTCCCTAACGCTGTTAAATGGCTTTCAGCACTGCTAACGCTGTGGGATATTCTAGGGAAATACGCAGGAAATTTTGGGGAAATTCGGCAAATTCTCGCGTAATCAAATACGCAAAGTCCTACCGAAAATACTAACAGGCCTGATAGACTTTTTTCCTTCTTTTTTTTTAATATATTTATATTATATATAATATATGATATTTATAAATATATATAAATTTAGATTTTAATCAATTGAAGCTTTATATTCATACTTTTATTATATATAGATAAAATCTATTTTCAGATATAAAAGAATTTTCCCTAATTTCACTTTTAAAACCAAAATAATTATATTAAAAATCAAAAAGACTTTGCAAAAAACTATTTACAATTGGTTTTCAGTTGCTGCAATTAAAACATAATTTTTTAGTCATAAAAAAAAAATATAGAAATAATATCATAAACCCAAAATAATAATTACTAAATAGATTTTATAAATATGTTTTCAGAATCTCTACAAATTGTCTAGCATACACAATTCCTAAAGTTTTATACTAAATCTTAGATTAGAATCTCAGCTATAAATGTGGTTACAAAAAAAAAAAAAAAAAAAAATATAAAATTTCATTAAGATTGTCACTTTTAATAGTATAATGTGGCTATTTCTAGAAAACCTTAAAGTGATTTGTTTGTATAATAAAACTATCACTTGACATGCGATTTGAGTTGAGTTTTAACTAAATATTATTATCTTTTATTTACTTATCTTTAGTACTACTTACGTTAGCTTAATTAGTTGTAAATAGGTTGCATTCTTTAAGTTTTTTTTTGATTTTCTATTCAAGTTACAATTCTTTGATACAAAACAATAAATTCAATTTATGAAATAAACTTTTTATTTTATTTTTATTCAACATTTCAATTTCGTTGTTGTCGTTTCACAGAAATATTAAAAATCTATTCAATTTCCGCCATTTCACATAATATTTGAATTTACTTCCTATATATAGAATTATAAAATTTTTCTATTATAACCTACTATATATAGCAGCTTATACCGAAAGGATATTATCGTTTTTGTTGTGGTTGCACTTGATTGATTTTTAATTGTATTTATTATTGATTAATAGTTGCTATGAATTTGAAATGTTTTCCTGCATTTTATAGACAATTTATATCCCCCAATAAAGAAAAGCAAAGAAACTAAACGTTGGAAGGGTTGAACGAATTCAGGATTAAAGATTTTACAGGTTTTCCCAGCTAAAACAAAATATTTAATTGAACTAGTTTACTATGCAATTAAAATTGCAATTTCTAATAGTTTATTGTAATTAGCTAAAAAACCTAAACAGAATAAAAATTATGATTCATCTTGAGCTTTACAAAATCATCTTGTTTACAACTTACAATGCACTTAATTTATATTATGAAACTTCTATATGAATCAACAAAATGCTTAAATCTTAATATTTACTTTGAGATTTCAGTTGTAATTTTTGAATAGTTATTGTAACAATTTTTATTAAAAATGTTTTATATTAAAAAAAAAAATCGGTTTAGAAGTTTTATTCATAATAATAAAGAAAAAGAAAAATATTGAAATAATGTCTCAGAATTTTAATGTTTTTACAATTAGTTGCTTTGTAATTTAAACAATATTAATTGTGATTTAATTGAATATAATGAAACATAAAAAAAAATAAGGGAAAAAAAGGGAAAAAATTCCAGAAAGAAAAACCCAAAAAAAAATGTGGAGATTCATCAAGTATATATCAATTGGAATACTCATAAAATGATGTTGAATTGAAGAATATACATATGTTGCTGTATATATTAAATACATGCATATATATTATATTATTATATATATATATAACTGATTAGAGCAGGCACAACAATGGACGATAAGAAATAACAACAACGAGTAGAATAAGAAAGAGAACGAGAATATTAAACGTCAGACAGTCGTTGTTGATAAGCAGCGAGAGCGAGATGGAAAAATTGTAATCTTTTTTTTTTTTATTATTTTATTTTACGCGCTTTCTTCATATTTTATATTTCTTCTTCTTTGCACACAGATTTCGGAAAATTTTCTATAACATAATAATCTCAAATTTCATTATTATTATTGTTATTGGGATTGAAGATACGAGTCTTATAATGTAGAGAGAGATTGTGTCGATATCTGTATCGATATCTTTAGCTATTTTATGGCTAATTTATAGATTTTTCGCTATATATATATATATATATGACTGTGTTACCCATTAAAACAATCCAAAAATTTCACATTTTCAGCTGTTTGTGCATGAATAACAAAGTAAATTAAAAGTGAATTTTAAACAAAGTTTTAGTTTTTTTTTTAATTGAAAATTTGAAGAATGTTTGAATGACTGACGATTTTGGTATTTCAATATAAAGAGTAACAAATTGAGTCAGAATTTTAATGAAATTTAACAAATTCAATGATTAAGTTAAAACACAGTTGCTTTAAAATTAAAAACTCGTTATTTCGATACATGTAACGAGTCTACAATCAAGTTTTAAATATATATAAAGTAACGAATTGTGTTTACCAAATTAAAGTTTATTTAATTAAAGAGCTCACAGGTTTATTAATTGATTTTTTTTGGTAGTCCCTTTAAGTGTAACGAGTGACGGCAAAAATCTCGTTACAATTCTGTAAAAGTAACGAGTGACCAAGTGGCATATTAATTCAAAAATAAAAAACCTTTTTTCCTCACAAATTTGACTATTCCCGATGAACTATATGCACATGTGAAGTGAGTCCAATTTTCTTACTTATTGTATTGTATTGACTATACCCTGTAAAAAAATTGTAGCTTCACTTTTTGTAGATGTTGGAAAATATTTAATTTTGCAGTTTGTCATTAGAATAGGTTGTCAAGAAATAAATGTAACTAACTTACCAATTAGAAGCACTTTGTTTTTAAGGTAATTTCTAGTTTCTGAAATATTGTAATTTCGGGACTTTTTTTTTTGTATATAATTTAAAGAAAAATTGTAATTAATGGACTTTTTATTTTGGTATATAAATAAAAAAAATATGTAGAGTAAATTTACTTCCAAAAAGCTACAATAAAATTCATTTTTTTTTTAGTTAATTCTATTAATAAAAACAACAAAATAAAAGGTAACAATCCAGTGTAATACATATTATAAGTTTTTTTTAATAATAAAATATATGTATACATTTAATAAACAAATATAAGAACATAAGAATAACTTCAATTATATTAAATATATTTTTCCAAAAAATCGATATATAGTCAGTAAAAAACTGAAAAAAAAAATATATATATTAAAAAACCTTATTCTAATTTCTGAAAATTCTAATTACTGTAGCTTCTAATTTGTGATCATCGATTGTAACGATAACACAATTTTTCTTTATAAAAAATAAAATTAATATGATTTGAATAACTCCAAATGAAATCAAGACAATAATAAAATGCATTTTTTAAATGCAATTATTTTCGAAAAAAAATTGCTTAAACTCCAAATGTGATAAGCAGATATTAAAACAAGATAAAATACTCATTGGACTCGATTCCGCAGAATATCATCTATATAAGCTCTTTCGCTTCTTTGGGTAACCAAGTTGCTTGATTTCTGTGAAAGAAATGTAAGCTTGAAATTTGAATTGAATCAAGTGAATCATTTTGCAACAAATTGAATGCGATTTATGATTAGAACTATTATTTCCATAACTTGATTTTTAATATAAGGCCTATCAAATGATTGGTAATTCAATTGAATTCTAGTAAATCGACCAAATAAATGCTTACAGTCATTCCTGACTAAATATAACAAGTGACGACGAGTTGACAACTACAAGTTATATTTTACTTTATCTAAATCTTCAAATACTGAACCACAAATGCTTTAAAAAGAAAACTCTCTTAATATATTATATTATAAAAATGAAGAATATTGAATTTTATAGTTGGTGACGAGTTGGACTGACAGTTTTACCCCAATTAACCTTCAACTAAAACTGAATAGAACTCAATTCGAATACAAAAAACGAATACAAATCAACTTTGGTATACCACCCAGCACACACCAACCACACACCCACCCACACACACACCCGCACACACCCATTGAACCACCTTTTCATCCACATATACGAGGCACACAACAATTTCCGCTCACTAATTACACAAACAAACAAGCACACAACGAAGTAAATAATAAACAAAAATTAAAATATAATACACACAACAATAAATAAAACAGAAGAGACGCCTTTTATTGATAGAAGCTCAAAATAAAATATGAAAAAGCAATTTTAACCTTTAAAAACTTTATTCCTCCCACCAACCCATCCGAACCTTTCCTCGTTTTATTTTCTTTATTTGGGAAAAACTTGTCCATAAAATGCAGGATAAAATTCTAAAATTCATTGCAACTATTAATCAATAATAAATGCAATTAAAAATCAATCAAGTGCAACAACGAAAAAAAGAAATAAACAATTACATCCTTTGGGTTTATAAATGGATGTGTAAATATATAGATTTTTTTTAATATTTTATATGGGCTTGACAGACATTTTTGTGCGTATAAATCTTTTTGGTATATTGAAATATTATGCGAAATACCAAAATTATAACATATATGGCGTTACGTGACAATCGTACGCCTAAATGTGAAAAAAATATATAAAAAAAATCAAATTTTGAAAAGTTTGCTTTTTTATATCTGAGTAGCAATTCAGCTGGACTATATTTAGTAAAAGAGATGAAAATTAGACTTCCGATTAAAAGCTATAAGCAAAAAAAAAAACAACCGTGGCGTTACGTGACAAGAATAGAAGTCGGTTTCGACTTTCTTTTCTAATATTTCTGTAAAAAGATAAGAGATTGGTATAAATTTTACTTTAAATGTTAACATATATATTTTAAGACAAATAAATACAAATGATTTAATGAATTAACTACGTTTTTTTTAATAGTATTGTAGCAGAGACTTAAAAAGAAATTTCCTAATATAAAATTTACTTATAATTTTCCTCTTACAATTAATTAAGCTTATCTAAAGATTATTAAACAAAATTTTATAATGTAAAAAAATTTTAAACTTGATTTATAATAAGAATATACAATACAAAATTAAAAAATAACAAGTAAAATTTAACGTAGAAATATCTTCCACATAACAATTAAATTAAACTTAATTAAATCAGTTTTTTCAGTTTTTTTAAAATTGAAACTCAATAGTAAAATTAAATTTTTCTTAATTAAATTTAATAGAAATGTAATTTTGTTTTAAAAACTTTTCAATTTATTAATGAATATGATTTTCTATTGATTTATATATTAAAAATATCAGTTGACTTTAGTAAACAACATTTTTTTTGCAAATATTCTAGAATTTCAGAATTATTTCAATCAGTTATATTTCAATCTAAATTTCAAGAAAATATAATTTATATTTAATTTAGAATTTAGTTGCAAAACATTTAATTGTTAATAAACAAATTTTCTTTTGTTTGTATTCTTACAGATCCTGATCCCATGCAAAATGTCTAGTCCTGACGATAGAATACCCATACATGGTAAGTAAGATTTTAATCGGTTTAAGGGGTGGGTGGATGGGATGGGCAGAGGTTTTATTAGATGTATGTAAATTAATTTATATCTACATATATGTATATGTATGTATATGCAGCAGTTATGTACATAATTCAAAATGTACACAGTGCGCACAATATACAAACAAATTCTTACACACACACATTAATTGCAACAGTATGTGTGTGTGTGTGTGTGTGTACTTTCCAAAAATAACTGTTAATAAGAACACAAAAGCAAACATTGCTGCCGCAGCGCGCAGCAACAGCGCAGCTTTTACTAAATATTGCCATTTGTTTTTGCTGCCTGCGCGCTGCGAGCAGCGACTGCGGACAGAGCAGCGGGCTAAACAACAAGAACATTGTCCATGGTCGGGTGACAGAAGCATAAGCACAAGAAGTAGAAGAAGAACACAAAGTAGCAGACGCAACCAAGAGACCATCAAGTGGTTGGTGGCTGCGTTTGACAGCGACAGCGACAGCGATTGTGTAAGTGGCGTTTGTATGTGAGCATGAGAGAGAGAGAGAGATAGAGAGCTTATGCTTATGTATGTGTATGCTACATACATACATATGTAAGTATGTGCATATGTACATATGTTTAAAGGAAGTTGCTTACTTATTAACTTAACGCTTAGCATCAGAGCTGTTGCATCGAATCGTTCAGAATAAGTTCCAGATAGCCGAATGAACGAATTATGTTCCGAATTGTGTGGTTCACTTACTTGTTCGTTCAGTTTGTTCATTTGGGTTGAAAAATGTTTTACGGTTATAGTTATAGTAACTAGGGCACTAATTTTGAAGTTTCGCTTGTAGCCCTTGGAATATAATAAGAAGATAAGTAAAAAAAACAATTTGACGATTAATGAACGAATATGTGTTTAAAATGAACAAAAAAGAAACTCAAATGAACAAAAGGATCAAGTATAAAACTCAAATGAACAATGCGAACTAGAAGACATCACAATTGAATGAAAACTTATATTGAACAGATTGCTAGCTCCAATAATGAGTGAACAGTGAACAAAATCTTTTAATTGAACCACTCATTAGGTTTTCTCTCTCTTCAGCCTTAGTTGTTGCTGCTCCGCCACTGTCAATGCCAAGCACGTGCAATGGCACTTGCTGTGGTCTTCTTCTTTCCTCGCCCTAACGCCTCTCTCGCTCTGGCTCTCTCTCTCTCTCTCTTTCATTTGTCATTTTGGAGCAAGCTCTCTTTTGCCGGCGCTTGCTGTTGCTGTTGCTGCTGTTGCCTCTGTGTCTGTTTGTTTGTATGACCAAAAAGCAAAACAACGACAACAATAACAATAACAATAACACGAACCCAACATTCGTTTATCGATTTTATTCTATTTTTAGCTTAACAAAAATTTACTTTGCCTGCCTTTGAAATGTAACGACAACGTTGACGCCGACGCCGACGCTTACGCTGACGACGGCGCTAACGTTATCCAGCGCTAGCTTAAGCTCATGGCCTTTAACGTCCTTCTTGGGCCTCAGCTTCTGCTACTGTTTCTTTCACTTCCTCTTCCTCACCCTCTTTATATTTATCTTCTTCTTCAATTTCAATTTCAATTCCTTTTCCACTTTCCCTTTTAGGCCATTCTTCAAAAACTTTTACAACAATTGCCACGTGCAGCCTGCAGACGCTTGTTGGGACAATGACCAATTGGAAGTGCTTTTATATTCTCTTACTCGTTCACTCGCTCTTTCAATCACTCACTCGCTCGCTCGCTCGCTGCACTATGGGCTAAAATATGTTTTTTTTTTTTTTTTTTGCTTTCAACTTAAATTGCTTATTTGTTTGATATTTTAACATATTAATGATTTTCGAAATCCAGATGGAATAACAAATATTGTTTTAAATTTTTTACTTGTTTAATTTATTATTATTATTATTATTAAATTATTAATCAAATAGAAAGAGTTTTAATTTTTACACGAGAACAAAAGTTTAATAAGGAAAATGTTAGTCAGGGTAAAATACAAAAATAAATATTTGGATTTTTTTAAAGTTATATATTGTTTTTGAGCATTTTTTAGGTCTTAATTATTTATTTAGATGTATGTGTTCTGTAGAATATTACATTAGTATAGGAAAACCAAGATTTCAATTGAAGATTGCTAAAGAAACTGTAAAAAATCAATAAGTTTTTAACATTTTTTATGACCAATTTTACCTCCAACAGAGGAAAATCTTATAGCAATAAAACAAAACTTTTTTAAATTTGTTTTACTATGCTAAAAAGTGATACAAATATTTATATAACTTTTGCTTAGAACATTATTGTTTAGAGTTTCCTTTTTTTTTCAATCATACATCTGTTTTAAATTTGAATCCGTATTTTTATTTGATTAATTTTAAATTTATGCCAAAAAAAAATCAACTTATATCCCATAGTACTGTGTAAACTTTTCGTGCTTGTCGTCTTTTGCGTTGCACTTTATATCAATGTCTCATTAAATATGAAATAGGACAATTCGGAACCAAATTTAGAAAACCTTCAACAAGGTTAAAGATAGGTATTGTTAAAGAAATTATTTATTGCAAACTCTACCAACATTTGGCATTGTTGCACTTAAAATGCGCCTAATTATTTATGAAATCGATTCGCATTAATAAGTGTAGTTTATTTGATTGCTTACCATATGCCATATTTGAAGGTTAGCTTAATAATTAAAAACTCTTTCTCGGTGAATTCAGTATGCTTTTTTTTACAGACACGTCAGCGCTTTCCATAATATTTAATATATGTGGTGCATTTTTTACTTGGGGAATAAATTTTTTGACCTTCCAGTTTGTTTTTTTTTGTTCACATTACGTTTCTTTAAGACGCACACAATGTGAAGAGCCTTGAAATATACGCACCTGAAGAAGTTCACATGGCCAAACATATGACCAGCCACCACCCCCATCAATTTCGTCCTCTTGTCCCTTGATTTTGTTATTGTAAATACTTAAGTTATATATATATACATGTATATATATGTACATGTGTGTGTTCGTGTATGTTATATAAAATCGTTAGCTTTATATATCGCACAATATGTCCATTTGTAATAAGGCAACAAAAAAAAAAGTCTATTCCTTATCCCAACACCCCACTATGGCATAAAATTCGTTTTTTTTTTCAATAAAAACTGAAAAAAATGTGAAAAAAAACTGCTCTCGTATTAAAATTAATTGATAATAATAATCATTTCGAAAAAAAAGTTGAATTATTTAAGCATTTGATATAGAAATTTTCGGCTGCAAACTAATTTTTTATACAAAGAACATTTTTGTTTTTTAAGATATTTAAGCCAAACTCCTAACACACATTTATGCCATTGTATGCTCAAATTTATAAGGTATTTGCTTCTTATTTTTTAAATTAAAAAATTAAAAAGAAATATAAAAAATTTTAATATATATTGTGAACAAGTTTAAACAAAATCGAACTATAAAATATAGGAACAATCATTTGAAAAGTGAACAATTTTCAACCGAGTTTTATACAGAGTTTTACTCGATTAATGCAAAATCGGAACAAGGAAGTTTATTATCTTGAGTTTTTTTTTTTTTTTTTTAAATTTTGTTAATATTATTAAATTTAAACTTTAATCTAGTTATATGTACTTGAGTATTTCCATGCTTACTTTTGAACTTTATCTTTGAGCTATCTTGATGAAACTTGGCACAGATTATATTGTTTGTAGTTTGTATGTCAAAATCAGTCCGATCGGACCATTATATCATATAGCTGCCATAGGAACCATTGGGTCAAAAATGACTTATTCACAATTTTTTAAGAATACTTTTTTTTATCTTAGATTTGAAATTTCAAAATTCAAAGTAAAACACAAAAATTTTAACTTTTGCAAACAAATAGCGAATTTTATTCCATAGTGCAAGCTGCCACTACTCCAACCCACCACCCACCCATACTCAACCCTCTCCATTTACGAGCTATTCTTCTCTTTCCCTTTCATAGTCAGCTGTATGAGTGTATGTGTGTGTATGTGTGTGTGTAATCATTCCTGTTGTTGTTGCTGTCGCTGCTGCTTTTTGGCTTTGCATTTGTCAAGGTGAAACACACACACACACATACACATATGTAGCAAGAGCGGGAGTATGTGCGCACACACACATACATTCATATATATTCGCCTAAAACTTCGGCATAAGCCAAATACTGAACGCGAGCCACGCCTACTTTCGTTTTATATGGCCCCGCGCGCCCAGGGGCACCCAAATTGCTGTTTGCCGCAAAGTGTGTCTATTTTTAGACGAGCGGCGCTGGAAATTTTTTCCAACACATACATACATAAATTCATATACATATACAATGTACGCATACAAGTGTCGCGTCTGCTATCACTCAAAACAAAAGTAAGCAGAGAGAGAATTGGGTCGTTTTTATTATTATTATTATTGTTGTTGCTGTTGTTGGCGGTATAACCAATTGAGCCAGCTCAATTCGTCAGCTTCCAACCCCCACCAGCCTCTTTACATAACTTGCCTTTATGTTTGTATGTATGTATGCATATAAATATGTATATGTTTGCTTATAATTGGTCTTGTCGTTTCAATTTCCAATTGGAATTCAGTTTCAATCTCAATGTCAGCGTTGGCTTGGCTCTCACATCAAATTTTATAATCACTTGTTATAAACACGTGCTGTGTGTTTTTTGTTGGTGTTTTGCTGTTTGCTGTTGTTGGTTTCTATGTCAACAGAGAATTGACCTTGGCGACTACGACACGTCCTTTAAAACTTCTTGCAAACAGCTGACTGCAGCAACACTTACTCACCTCTCTCTCTCTCTCGTTTTAACTCTCACCACAAACATATGTATTTATACATATGTATGCATGTATGTTGGCAAGAAACATTTTGCATGCACCTGCAGCAGCGCAGCGACAGCGCAGTCAGTGTAGTCAGTGTATTGCTGCTTACAAGTGTCATACAACAACATAACTATACATGCACAAACATCAGCTGCAGCTGTTGCTTTGAGCGCGCTCTCTCAATTGCACTCTCACTCTCTCGTATCTCCTCTCTCCCTGCTGACACTTTGCATGTTCTTTCTATGCTTAGGTAAGGTATTTCAATATACACACCCTATACGTAATTGTCATGTAATTGGCATGCGTTGTCCATTAAGTGTATCAATAATTATGAAATTTTTTTCTTAATGTTATAGCTGAGATATTTTCAAGTAATATAAGTACGGCAATTGTTTGATTTTTTTGTATCATAAGTCTTGCATATGGATAACAGTGTAATTACAACTTGAAAAGGGTATCACCTGGGTCGACTATTAACTTTTGCTTAGAATTTTACATTTTGTTTAAGTATGTATGTATGTAAGTACGTTTGTTTGTATGTTTGAGCCTTTAGTTTAAGTTTTTGTGTGCAATGTGTGTTCGCTCGAGTTGTATTGAGTTTTTGTTGCTGCTGTTGCTGATGTTGCTGCTTCTAAATATATACTCCGATAGCCATGCACGATTTATAATAGCTGCTAAATATAGAACAACAGGTCACGGCCTATTCGGTCAGCCTTTTGCATAGATACACATGTATACATGTAGAAACACACTCACACACTCACACACACACATACTTGTACAGATAAGCAGCGATTCATGCACATGCACATTTGACTAGACTGTCAGTAGCAGCATATATTTTTTTTTTTGCCATTGTTTTTGTTGTTGCTGCTTTTGCTATTGCTATTGCTATTGTTTCTATAAATAGCCAGGCCACCTCTCAGCAGCCCAAAACTAGACTTTGCCTTACTTGCTGATTGATTTATTTCGCTTTGCGCTGCTGCTGCTGCTGTTGTCGGAGAGTAAAGCGGGTTGGTTGGAATGAATGAGGAATGAGGAATAGAGAACAACGAACAAAACACATACATACATACGTATATGTGCATGTATGTGTGCACACTTTACCCAGAGTTGTATTAAATCGCTTAGAATAGGTTCAATTAAACCAGATTGTCGTTCATCTATCTATTAGTTTGTTCGCTTCTTAGATTTCCGATTTTTATAATTTTTATCAAAACTGAACAGGTTTCTGTGCGTTTTGTTTTTTAATTTATTTATTTGAAGTTAACTTGATTAATCAAAATAAAACAAGTAAATTTTTTTTTTAAAAAAAAAAATTATATTCTAGTCAAAGAAAAACAAACATGGCCTGCCACACATTCCACATAGAAAATCCTTTTTCAAGAATTTTATAAACATTATTTAAAATCATATATTTTTCATTTATCATTTAAATAAAATAAGCCAACAATTTAAACAAATAAACGAACTAGTATGCATGTGAACGATTTTTTCGTTTACTACAAAAAAATGTTACAGCTTTTAATATAAGTACACACGTACATACACACATACATATGTATATTTACATGTATGTATGTGGCGTTGTTGTCTTTCAAGCAGTAATAGCCACAGCAGCAATCCAATTGGACATTTTGCTTAGTCATAAATGTGCGCGCAATTAGTCCAGTTCAGCCAAAATTTCTAATTACTGATCGCTATACATATGCACATACAAAGCAAAGAGAGAGAGAGAGAGCGCGTGGAACTAGCGTAGTGACAAAGAGCACTAAAAGAGTGTGAGTGCGTGGGAGAGAGCAAGAGATTGACTCGATTGACTCGCTGCCAGTTTATCAATGAATACTGCACTTTGCCTTGTGTCCATTAGCAGCCGCAGCCGCAGCAGCAGCGACAGTGGCAGCGACGCCTCGTCAGTTTGCAGCGGAAATTTTTTGAATTATATATATATATTTTTTTTTGGCGTTTTTGTTTGTGCACCACATAAAGCAAATCAAATTAGTTGGACTATGCTAAAACATGTAGCAGGAGAGTTAGAGCGCTAAACGTGGGGTGGGGGGGGCGGTTAGGCGGTGTTTAAAAATACAAACATATATGAAAAGAAGACAGCGACAAACGGAACTTGGTCTGGTATGTTATATATGTATGTATGTATGTATGTGTGGTGTGGCCTTTGTCATTGACGCTTACGTCGACGTCAGCGTTGTCACGTGCACGCAGTGCTCAAGCTGCGCGGTTATCTAAAAAAGCGCTCGGGCCGGGCCCATGTAATCGCTGTAAACTTGTACAAGGTTACTAAAAATAGACATAAGAGACATAACGCCAATACTATCATAAAAAAAACACATGCATACACATATATGTACATATATACACACACACACACACACACACACTCGGCTCTATTTGCTTCGGTATTCAACCTCATTGCGCTTGAAGCCGAAGAGGAGGCGTAGAAACAGATAGAGGGGCCTAAAAGAGCGAGCGAGAGAAAAGAAGAAAGAGAGAGAGAGAGAGAGAGCTGAAAAAAATACTAGAGCACATGTTAAAATAAGTTTTAGATGTATTTTCTAAACAGAGTCTGATAAGCGCAGCCTTATCTATATAATCAACTAATATGCTCAACACAGACACACACACCCGCATACACACACACACACAGACACACAGACAACAATTGAGCAGCGTTTAAATCCCATTTCTGTGTATGTGTATTCTGTATCTAAGTGTTGTTATTGTTGTTATTATTATTTAATTTGCTTTGGTTATTTCTACTAAAAGTCAGCATAAGTTGTTGATACTGATGATATCTTTAACTATACATTTAACTAAACATTTAACTAAACATTTATTAAATATTAAATCAAGTATTCAAGAAAATATAATATTAAATTTTTCATTTTTAATAGCAGCTATATACTTAAGTTATTCGATTTTTAACATATTTTCTCAGAATTGCAATAAGTATTTAATTAAGAAAATTGTTCATACTCTACCGATTTTTCCTATGGCAGCTATATGATATAGTGGTCCGATTTTAATGAGACTTGGTCTGATGGGTCAGATCATTATACTACATCAATATGCCAACTTTGGTTTTGATATTTTGAAAAATAATTTTTTTAATCGATCGTTCCTATGGCAGCTATATGATATAGTGATCCGATCGGATCAAAATGCATCCGTGCCAAGTTATACCCAGATAGCTCAAAGATAAAGCCAAAAATTAAGCATAGAATAGACGGACATTGCTATATCGACTCAGCTCATCGAAAAGATTAAGAATATATATACTTAATGGGATCGGAGACGTCTTCTATGCATTAGACATTTTGAGACAAAATTATAATAAAAAAGTTTTTTTTAATTAAAACTTATTTTCCAACAGATTCTTCCTATGGCAGCTATATGATATCGGACTACTATATCATAAGGCTGCCATAGGAATTTTGATTAATTTTGCTTGGGATTTTAGAGCATAAAATAAAACTTAAAATTATTAAATTTGTTTTAAATATATATTGAAATTAAATTCGATTTTTTAATGGAATATGATATAGTAGCCCGATGTTGATTGTATATAATAATATAATTACTGCATAATTCATAATAAAACGTTGTAGTAATAAAAGTTTGGTTGTGAAATTTTTAAAATCAAAATAGTTTATCATGCAATAACATTTTTATTTATAAAATTATTTCAAAATCAGTTTTTTCTGATAGTTCAATATTTGTTTAAAATGCAGGACAATATATATGGAAAATTTGTACTTGTAATCCTCCCCAGCTCCATATTCCCACTATATCCAACAGAGTTGTGTCAAAACTAAAGCGATTTAAATGCAGAGTAAACTTTTCAAAAATTTTTAAAATTTTATTCGAAATTTTTTAAAATTTTTTCAATGTGCTATTTAAACAAACTACTAGATATTTAATATAAAATACTTATAATATGAAAAATAAGCTATTATATTAAATCAAGAGCATTTCTTAAAATACATGTCAATAAGTTTACAAAAAGATTTTAATTAAAATGATTTTCTCTTTAATGTTAGCTTTATCAATATAATGAAATGTCATATAAATGAACTTTTAATTAAATATATATATATATATACACATGTTTAAAGAGAGAGAGTATATTATATATTTGCTGATATGCTTATTGTTTAAATTTGTTTTATTTATTTTTATTTTTTTCAATTTACAGATCTGCCGCCAGAAGCCGGAAATGATGAAAGATTGTTGCACATAACGCCAGGAACTTTACCTCTGGACTTTAAGCCACATCAGGCGGTTGACATAGATCAGCAGATCTTGGAGGTGAGTTTCGAACACAAATAAATAAATAAATAAAAACAAAAATAAATAAATAAATAAAAAAACAAAACAGCTGCAGCTTTAATTGAACTCAAGTAATCAAGTCTCAGATATTTATTTATTATTCTATTTGCTACTCTCTCAATCTGTCTTAAAAAAGAAATACTTTTGTTTTGGGTTGCTTTCGTAAAGGTTTTACTGGCATTTCCATTTTCAAATTTGAACATTTTCTTGAGTTAATCCAATCCATTTTATAGATGGCTTCCGTACTTTTTTCAGTTGCTTAATTTAAGGATAGTATTAAAAGAATTTTTTTTAAAAGAGTTAAGAAAAGTTTTCCCTGTTTTTCGGGTCTGTAAATAGTTAATTCGTTTTAAAATCTAGTTCAAGTAATTTAATTATAACTAATAACAATTTGTACTATAATAAAAAAGGGTGTACTTAAACTAAAGAGGATATATATGTTTGAACAACAATCATTTTTATTGAATTAAATATATATTGTTTAAGAAACGTGCATTCCAAAAAAAAAAAAAAAATTTTTTTTCATCATATTCTGATAAAAGCCAGAATATCATGAATTGACATATTTCTTTTCTGATAATATTACCTTCTGGCAGATTAAGTATCGTAAATAAATTATTAATTGTATTTTATTTTAGAATTATTTTTAAATTACAAAAAAGTGTCATAGCCATAGCCACAAAGGCTTTTAGGCTGATAAATGAATTATATTTTCTAATAACAAAAAAAATTACATGTATCTGAAACTTTTTAAAGTCGAATTTTATGTAAAATAGTTCGCTAATCCCGAAAATAAAATTCAAAAAATTTGGTTGCCGGAATCGTTTTTGAGATAATCAAAAAAAAAATGGTATTTTCGACTTTTCAAAAAGGTAGCTTTAGTAAAGTGCAAATAACTTCGAACATAATTAATTGATATTAAAGGTATTTATATTTTTGAAAAGGTAATAATCGGTTTTATTAACCAATTTAACACGATTTTTAAAAAATATATTGATATTTTCCAATTAGAAGAAACTCAACTTCATATCCTTCACTTGCTTCATTTGCAGTTCAATGCTTTTTCGTATAACTTATCTTAATCTTAGGTCAGTTCTATACCATCGTAGATCTAGCTAAATCTAACAGCTATATAGATATATAATATTATGTTTTAATTGAATTCAACTTTTGCTATATGCAATCATCTGGAATGACATATTTTTCATTGTATCTGTATCTTTAATTTGTTTTTTGTTCTCCTTATTTTTTGTCATCTTTCTGTGATTTTGTTTCAATTATAATTAATAAAAAATAAATAAATTAATTATATAATATATAATATAAAATAATATAATATAATATATAATAAAAATAATTATTTATCAGCTCTTCTATCTGTTGTATATTGCTTGTCTCTGATATTCCAGTTTTTAACTATTTATTATTTTCTTCTGCTCATCATGATCATCAATATTATTATCATTCCGCATCGTCGTGTGCTGTTTTTCCTTTAGTTTCCTTGTATCTTTTCTTAGGTTTTTCTTTTGTTTAATTTTAATTTTAAATTTTTTTTTTTTTTTTTTTTGTTGCTTTATTTATACTTATAGTATTCACAGTTTCACTTGCCAGCAGCATTGCGCGATTTCTTCCTTCTACATTTTGTAGTATACATGATGAAATACCCTAACATATGCACAAAAGCATGTTAAGTTTTTCATGTGTTTAACCAAGTTTAAAGAAGAATTTTGAGTAAACTGAAAATAGATAAGTATATTCAGCAGATTTTGCAATATTAAATAAATGTATTGCAGGAGTTTCTAAATGAGCTTACAATAGATCTTACAATTATAAAAATAATACTTTTTTACTGAATTTAAGAGAGGTTTTTATTAAAAGTAAAAATTCACTTGGAATGTTGTCATTTTTTATATTTTTTTTTTAAATTTTTTATTAAGCTAAAATCGTAAAATCGTCAAAGTATAAATTCTTTTATAGACATATATATTTTTTAAAGACATTTTAATTAATATTGAGAATATAAAAATATTGAAAATGTTGCTATAAGATGGAAAATTATTATTACTTGTATAAACAAATCTCTTCTTTATTTATTACATATTTTTATCATTAAACTCTCTAGATTTCCAGTATTATATTGCTCTTAGTTGTATTCAAAGTTGAATAGTCAAACAAAAAAGAGTATAAACAATTCGTTTTAATACAAATCATTGCTGTTTCAGTTCTTGTTTTCTTCTGGTTCTAAATATAAACGCTTGTACAACTTAATGATTCTATATTTATTGTTTTCTCTATGAAAATATGTATGGGTATTTTGCGCATTCTATTTTTTTTATTTTTATTTTTCTTTTTTTTTTTTTTTTAAATAAAACAACGATTGTGCTAAAAATAAAACGCACACAGAGAGAAAGAGAGCCCGCAAGCAAGCGCACGCATTACAGTGTGGCCTGCCTATAAGTAACCCGTTAAATATCGCAACTAATAAATTCAATAGAACGCTAATTAGTTACTTGACTTCGAACGCATATATTGTATAAATTTATAAATTTGTATTTAATATTTTCTATATTTATTTGGTTTTTTTTAAAAAACTTTAAACAAAATCGATTTATAACAAAATCTATAATTTTCATGTTTATTATAATATTTATGAATGATCATTGATCAATAGTCAAATTTAATATTTATTTTTAAGGAAAATTCTTCAAAAACAATCGTAAAATTTAAAAATTCTTTTATGTCTTTTGTTAAAGCAACAGTTTACCAAAAAAATAAAAAAATTTAAATAGAGCAAACAAATATAAATTAACAGTAAAATGTTGCTTTTATTTATATTCTAATGTAACGTCACGTCATTGAAAAGAGCATTTCGATTAACACTGTTGATTGCAAGTGCATGTAATTTCCGATTTTAATAAAGTTTAGTACCACAATGTAAATATAATAAACTTTCGGATCACAACAGAAATATTTAATTTTATAGATAATTTTAAAAGGGCGTAACGTCACGCCATTGTATGCGCTACTCTTATACAACTAGCCATCGATTTATACGATTATTAGGTAACAATTTTTTTTTTTCTGAATTACTTAATTTTCCTATTAATCTAAGTTGATAGAACGAAAAAAATGTTTTATTTGCGTTAAAGAAATTTTTAAGGGCAGTTAACGCGAGTAACGTCACGTCAAGTAACCTATGTATGACAAAATGTGAAAAGCTGGAAAAAAGTCAAATTTTTCAAAAGTTTTTATACTGCCGAAAATAAATGTTTTATTTGCGTTAAATACATTTTTTAGGGCGATCATTACTTTAAAATATACCATGGAAATTTAAGTAACGTCACGTCATGTAACGTCACGTGACCTACGATAAAATGTGAAAAAAGCTGTAAAAAAAGTCAAATTTTTCAAAAGTATACAGTTTATATATAAATCATTCAACGAGCTTTTTTTTTATTCGTTTCATAATTAATTAATTAGTATAATGAAAACATAAGGCGGTTTTTTTTTTCAAAAATATTGAAGGGTGACTTTAAAATCTTAAAGACATATTCAGAAATATACTTATACTTATTTAGAAATTTCAGAAAACTTGAAAATTCGAACACTGTGTTATCCCAAGCACTTACTGTATTTAAAAATGCTTGAGTTCACTCACTGCGTGTGTTTACTGTACGCTCGAGATAAACTTGGCAAAACTATTTGTTGTTTGTTGTAGCTGCTGCAAGTTGGAAGCAAAACCGATTGCTGCTGCTGCTCTGCAGTCAGCGAGGAGGCAACATGTGCAGTAGGAGGACCCCACCACCTGCCACACAGCCCTCCATCCCCGCAGTAGCCTCCTCCTGCGTTGCATGTTGCCTTGTTGCATACAATTTATAGACAGAGATTTTTATTTTTGGTTTTCAAACTTTGTGCATTTTGTGTTTTTCTTTAGAAAACAAAAAAAAAAACATTTTTTTTTTCTTTTTTCATTTTCGTATTTTTGGATCAAGTGTTTTATTGTTGTTGTTGTTGTAGTTTTTCAACTTCAGCCCCCCTTCCATGCCCTCGCCCGCGTACGATCCGCTTTTAGGTCTTTTAGCTTGAACGCTTTGCCGTTTTTGTTATTTTTATATTTTTGCCTTTCCTTTGAATTTATTTTTGTGTTTTATAAACTCTGTGGGTTTTATTTTTAACAAAAAAAAAAATTAATTTATACGAACGCAATACACAAATAGAAAAATGCAAAGAAAAGAGAGAGAGAGAGCGACAGAGAATAACAAATTAAAAATGTGCTAAACTAATGGATATCCTTTAAAGAAACATTAAATATTAAATAAATAAAAAATATCTTGAAAATCTATAAGATATTTTTTATTTATTTAATATTTAATGTTTCTTTAAAGGATATCCATTAGTTTATTTTCAATTTATTTTATAGATTTTCATTTTAAAATAAAGATTTATTTTTTTTAAAGATTTTCAATTTATTTTATAGATTTTCAATTTATTTTATAGATTTTCTAGTTATTTTATAGATTTTCAATTTATTTTATAGGTTTTCAAGTTATTTTATAGATTTTTAATTTATTTTATAGATTTTCTATTTATTTTATAGATTTTTAATTTATTTTATAGATTTTCAAGTTATTTTAAAGATTTTCAAGTTATTTTATAGATTTTCAATTTATTTTATAGATTTTCAATTTATTTTATAGATTTTCAAGTTATTTTATAGATTTTCAATTTATTTTATAGATTTTCAATTTATTTTTTAGATTTTCATTAGTTTAAAGTTTTATTAAATAAATTTTTTAATAATTTTATAATAGCTTTTTTATAGTGGGAGCTACACACCAAATTTCATAACTTTATAGTTAAAAAAATAACAAATTCTTTCAAAATTTTAAGGAATAAAATGTGAGTTTTTAGGGATAAATTGCCACTTTTTAGGACCAACATATCAGAAACTAAAATCCCAACTAATTAAAAAAGAAAGAAAAAAACCTAAAACTTTTAGGATTATTCATTTTTCTAAAACAAAAAAAATATCCTAACTTTCAGGATTATACATTATCGTAAAACCGAAATTATTGATTTCTATGTTGAATATATTATACACAGAAATATTTTTAATATAAAAACCAATGTTCAATCCTCTTAGCTATTTTTTTTTTTTTGTTTGATTTTATTATACCCTTTCAAAGCCTTTTGATTATTTATAGGGTATAATTCGAAAGAAAACTAATCATTGCTTTAGTATGTTTATTATAGGAAACTTTATGCTCTCTCCTACTCTAACCTCTTAGTATTTTTAATTGTTGTTGTTGTAATTCTTGTTGCTATTCTTTTAGTCGAAAGTATTTATAAAAATCTGTGGCACGAGCAATAAATTGTAAATTAGCTAGCTACAAATGGCGTGGGCTAGGGGCAGCTTGCTGCTGATTAGGGGTTTAAGTTAAGAGCGTGTGGGAGGAGGGGTTGGAATGGGCAACAATTGTTGCCAGATTTTCAAAAGTGAATAGATCTTTTTGAAAGAGAATTAATTTATATCAATATATATGTATATACAAATCAACTAGCATAATGAGTCATAGAATGCAATTTTCAATTAATTGAATGATAACATTTCAATGATTTCGAAATTGGTAGAAAAATGATATAGGAACGGATTTGTTGAGGATGTGCCTTATGAAACTCTTCAAAAAAATAAATCATATGACGGAGGATCGATTAAAAAATGGATTTGTTAAGTATGTTTTATAAAAATAAATTTAGTATTTATTTATTTACTTTTTTTTTTTTTTAGAAATTTATTTATTTATTTTTTAGAAATTTTTTTTTGTTTTTTTTTTTATACAAATTTCAATATTTTTTTTTAAGAAATTTATTTATTTTTTTTAAGAAATTTTTTTTTTTTTTTTTTTTATACAAATTTCTATATTTTTTTTTAAGAAATTTATTTACTTTTTTTTTTTTAGAAATTTATTTATTTTATTTTTTTTTTTATTTATTTATTTATTTTTTTTTTTATTTATTTATTTTTTTTTTTTTAGAAATTTATTTGTACTTTTTTTTTTTATTTAGAAATTTTTTTTTTTTTTTTTATTTATTTTTTTTTACACATTAAACGAGGTTTTGAATACTAATATGCTTAATCAAAATTTTTTGAGTTGGGTTTTTTTTAAATAAGTTTGTTCATATGACAAGCTTTATAAAAGACTTATTCAAATTGAGATATATTTATTTTTTATTTGAATGTTTCTATTCATTAAGATTGTTAAATTTGAGCAATAATTACATAATTATTTTAAATCACTTAAGTATATTTAGGATATTTTATTTAAATTGTAAAATATATTTAATATCATTTAAGTATATTAAGGATTGTTTCTAAATTGGGGAAATTGTAAAATATATGTGTACTTGAAGAATATTCTTTTCTTTATATGAATATTCTTTTTTTTATATGAATATTCTTTTTTTTTATATGAATATTCTTTTCTTTATATGAATATTCTTTTCTTTATATGAATATTCTTTTCTTTATATGAATATTCTTTTTTTATATGAAGATTCTTTTTTTATATAAATATTGTTTTTTATATGTGAATATTCTTTTTTTTTATATGAATATTCTTTTTTTTTATATGAATATTCTTTTTTTTTATATGAATATTCTTTTCTTTATATGAATATTTTTTTTTTATATGAATATTCTTTTCTTTATATGAATATTCTTTTTTTTTTTCAAAGTTTGTTTATTTTTAAAAGCATAAAATGCAAAGATAAGAAACTGTTTTAATTCCTTTGAATAATGATTACACTTAACTACTTAACACTAAAATAGTTAAGATTGAACAGAAATTGTTGGAATTCCTTTGACTAATAAATACAATACTTAAGAATGTTTCTATTTTTATATCTATACATTTATGCTGGCCATTGCTATATCTTTTAATAAGATACTAAAATTGTGAAAGAAAAAAAAAAAGGAAAACTCAGTTTCTTTTTAATTGTTATTTATATTTTTTTTATTATTATTTTTATTTTTATTACTATTGCATGGTTGCGCGTGGAAATTCTATTTATATGGGCGTGTCTGTGTTTTGTCTTTGGCCCCCGCTATAATTATAGCACAGGCCTTTCTATAATTATAGCATTTGTTCGTTCGTTCGATTTTGAGAAAAAGTTGTGCAAGGCAAATGGCGTGTGTGGGTGAGGGGGTGGTGGAGGGGGAGGGGGGTGGTTGGGCTGCTCTTTGTGAAGTGTGTTAGATAAGGGTGTGGGCCAAGGAGGGGGGCTAAAGAAAAGTCAGGTGCAATTGCAAATTCTAGGAATTTCTATATATATATGGATATATAATTGTATATACATATATATATATATGAATAAATATATATAGATATCTGATCATGATGCACTGAGTAGAGAGAATGCCCGTTTGTCTGCCATCGCATTGATTGACAGTGTTGACAATTTGGCATATTTTAAGCTAGATTTGCCTTAACCTCTAACTCTAAGCTATTTTATAGCTAGGGTTACCACAAAAAAAAAAAGCCAAAAGTTCGATCAATTGATTAATCGTTGATATTTTTTATAAATCATCATAAGCAACAAAATAAAATAAATTCTTTGCAAGAATACCAAAAATCCCTAAATTTTCCCATAATATCTTTATAGAATACAGAAATCATTAAAGCTTAGAAATATTTGTATTAAATAAACGAAATTATGTAAAATTGCATATTAATTAAATTATTTTATCTTTTTAATTGTTTTAAACACGTTTTGCTGTTATTGAAATCGATTAATTAAGCAACGAATCAATTGAGTTTCTACAAAACAAAAATCTCATTGATTAAATCAAAAATATTTACATGCCTTGATTTTTTGCGAGAAATGATTAACGTTCAATTAATATTAATTAATGTTAATATGCTATGATAATTTGTTTTTTAAATCTGAATTAAAAATTTCAGCCTTTATCTAAGCATATCAATGTATTAGAATTTCGATTGCGATTTAATAGCTATGTTAATTTCAAGATTTTGTTAAATATATTTATAATTTATTTACATAATTGTATCTTAAGAACTAATCTTAAATTTTAGAGAGTGGTATAGCCAGAGCAACAAGGGTCTTAAAATTTATGAAAAGAAAATCCAACAGCTTAATTAAATTTTTTAAATGGCTTCATATTGTATATTTGTATATTTATATATACACACTTTGTATAATATAAATTATCTGATTTGGTATTTTTTAAGAATTGTTGGTTATTCAAAGAGAAAACTTAAATATATAAAAACTAATAAAATCATAAAATTGAAAAATTCTATATTTTTCTCAAGTTTGTAGCTTAGAGTCTTAAAATAAGTTTCTAAGTTTTTTTTTTTAAATTGAATCAAGAACTTTTTTGTCGCGTCAGTTTGAAAATAGAGTATGCAGCAGTGAGCATAGCTTTTAGCTATTTTTTGATATAATATCAATTTCTAGCTAGATTTTCTAAACGGATAGTGCGCAGCACTGTTGTTGAACACGCTAGCGAGAGAGCATCAGAGAGGCGAGAACTAAAAAGGAGAGCAAGAAGCAGCGAGTAAAAAAAAAATAAAATAACGCACGTTCTCGCTCGCACGCCCGCTCGCTCGCTCGCCTGCTCAAGTGGCGAATAACTGTGTCTAAAAATTGTGTTTATATTTGATTTTTTGCGCCAGTTTGGCAGTCGCTTGAGTGAAACTGAAATGAAAGCGCGTCCAACGAATGCCAAAGCCAAATGAAAACAGAAAAACAGACGCAGCAGCAGCGGCAGTCGACGCAACAGGCTCAGTCGCAGTCGCAGTCGCAATCGACGCAGCAGCAACAGCGATCGCGGTCAAAGCACAATCAAATAGCTATACAAATTGGAACAACGAAAATCCAATTGGAATCGAACTATGCCAATTATAGCTTAGAGTTCTAGCTGTGCGCCTCGTCTCTCGTTGATGAAAAATCAAAATTCAATTCAATTTAATTTAAAATGAAAAAATAGATAAAATAAAATAAATAAAAACAGAAGCAGCACACAAAACAGAAAGAGCTAAAAGCAAATAGCAATTTTTTATATAGACACATTATAACATAAATAAACAGACAAACAAAATAAAATGAAAAACATAAAATAAATAAATAAATACAAGTCAAATAGCCGCGCGCATATTTCTACAGACTATTTATTAAAAAATAGTTCTGCGTAGTCTGCCAACAAAAAAAAAAAAAAGAATAAAACAAAAAATAACAATAACAATCATATACAATCCAAAAAAATAAAAAAAAAACCAATTAGAAAAACAAAACCAACAACAACAAAGTTTTTGTCAGTCTCTTTCATTCTCTCTCCCAGTACGTGCGCGTGTGTGTGTGCGTGTGTGTGTCTGCCTCCAATTGGAATAAGCGTCGCGATAAGGTCATGGAAACATATCAACAGCATGTATGTAAAAAGTGTAAAGAGCACAAGCAAAACAGAGAGCGCGACAGAAAGAGAGTGGAATTCAGCATGAGAGCAAGAACGTGTGCAAAAAAAAAAAAAAAAAAACAAAGAGAGAGCAATCAAGCAAATGCAATGAGCAACCAATCATCAATTTATGATCTCTGTCAATTTGTGACGCGTGATTTGCTTCACTAATTCATTATGTGAACGTTATCTGTACATCTCTATATCATAGTCTTAGTGTCATTGTGAATCACACACACACACACACACATATGTACAGCATACACAGTTCTTTTGGGTATTCACAATGGCAGTTGATGCGATGACATGGTGACTTCTTTTTATACACTTGCTAAAGGGTATTATAATTTTGTCACGTATTGTGTAATGCATAGAACGGGACATCACCGACCCCCTAATATGCATATATGTAAATATTCTTGATCTTGTTAGCTTTATCTTTGTATAATCTGACAAAGACTAAGATCGGACCACTATATCTTTTAGGTCCCAGAGGAACAATCGGTCGAAATGTGCTTGTACGATTAATATTTATTTTTGAAGCTATCGCAATCAAACTCAATTTCGACATAGAATTAAGATTTCTACAATCTGGCTAAATTTGATCGAAATCGGGCAACTATATAGTTGTCATACGAAAAATTGGGTGAAAAATTAGTTCCTCTATGCAAAACTTTTTTCGATTTTTAAGGTAACAGGATCCGAACTCACCATATATCGATATAGAAATTTGTTTTGTACTATCTGATCAATTTTCAAAATTTTCTTCGAAGACCATTGTAAGGGTATATAGTTTTGGCGTGCCAAAGATAGCCATTTTTTTTTTTTTACTTGTTCTTTGTTTTTTTTTTTGTTTATTATTTTTTTTTTGTATTGTCAACACAAGCTTTAGTATACTCTTGCAATATGAAGAGTAGTACAATTTTGTAACCAAGTGTGTTACACATTTATGGAGTTAAATAAGTTTTTAAGGGCGATCATTGCTTCGTAACATAACGTAACGTCACGCTGCATTTTTAGACTTGCAAGAAAAAAAAACCAGAAAAAGTTTTTTTAATGAAATAACCTGCAAAAATTTACGTACATTATTTCAAATCATCATAAAAATGTTTTATACAAGGCTTGCACATTTCGAAGAGTTTTGCGTTTTTACAACTTCAAGTCGAAGCCGACTTCTATTTTCGTAACGTCACGTCATCACAGTTTTTTTTTTTGCTCAGATATAAAAAAATGCCCATATTTTTTGGTACTTTCAAAGCTTTCTAATACTTGAAACTTTACACAAACGTTTCTTCTTACAACATGTCATTATTCTCAATATATTTAAACCTCAAAACTTAAACTTAAACTTTTTTATTTCATATAATAGCTTTGTTAAGGCCAAAATTGAAGTCTGATCCTTTGCTTAATAAAACAATCAATCAAAACTTATAAAATAAAAGATATATCAACCAAACTTACTCAGTTTTGAGCTACTATATGATATAGAAACAATCAAAATTTTATGAAGCACTTCTACAGGACAGATAGCCGTTCCTCATTGTGTGATTTATTAGTTTTATTAAATGAACATCTAACTATTGTTTACATACAACAGTTTAATTGGATAATTATGAATAGATCATGCATTTTAGTAAAAAGCATTTAATTACCTCTAAATTGTATATTTATTTTTGATCAGAAATAATCTTTTGCAGCATATTTTCTTGTTATATACTATAGTAGTTTGCATGTCAAGTTCTTAACTTTTTTTTGGTTACTTTGATGATGATTATGTTAGTAAAAAACCTTAAATTGTAACCTGGTTTTCTCTCTAATTCTCAATCCATTTGTCCTACTTATGTTGTTCAATATTATCGCATTGATTTTGGTCAATTTAAATGTTTATCCAAATATTTGCTTTTATTAGTTAAAAATCAGCGAATTGCCAAACATATTAAAGTTTTTTATATTCATCAATAAAAGTTAAGAGCAATGTTAATGCACATTTGAACAAAATCAGTTTTTAATAAATGAAATGTTAATGCTATGTTATGTTAAGCTAAATGTTACTCTGTCTAGCTTAACAGAGCTCACTTCAGCTGTTATACTTTAATTTGACTGTTTTGTCAATGTCGTTTTCAATTCCCATCAATTTCCATTTTCAAGAAATGAATTTTCTTTGCTGATCAATTAATTTTCACCTTACAAATTAGTCAACATATCGACAATGAGTCACATATATATTTTTTTGGCTATGCGCGAGATTAGTCACAAGTTTTATAATATGATTAGCATACTATAATACGGTCTCTCTTTTTATTTTCTCTCTCTCTATCTCTCTGTTATAAAATGTTGTCAACTTTTGTTTTTATTAATATTCTCTATATATTGATTACAGCTAAAGAAAAACCAGGAACTGCAAAAACAACGTCTGTACCATTCATATCAGGAGCAGACCAAGCAAATGGAACTGGAGCATAAAATGCAATTGGAGCACAAATATCATGTAAGTGTGTATAGGATGCGACAAATGGATCATTATATATACATATATGACAATCTTTGAAGATCGTTTGATAATCGTTTGTGTGGCTTTTCAACTTTTGTTGTTGTTCCTGCTGTTAATATTACTATATTATTGTGATACTCTGTTTTTAAGCGTACAAAAATGTGCATATTTGGCTTGTGTAAAGTCAATTTTGTCTGTCACATTTACGGTATATAACGCCGAATTGAATAAAGTTTTAATAAATTTTCAACTTCTATTCGGAAATTTGCATAATTATAGCTAAAATTGAACAATTTTGGGATGCGTAGAATTATTAATATTGCGAGGAGATTCTACCTATAAAATTGGTTCCAACTCTTGGTTTTTAATAATAATAATTATTATTAATTAAATTGTTTAGTTATGGGCAAAATTGAAGGCTAATTCTTTGCTAAAAAAAATTAATTAGGAAAAAATATAAATAAAATAAACTTTAACTTTTTTTCAGGAAATTTTTTTTTGGAAATTTAGGAAATCTAGGAAATCTGGGAAATTTAGAAAATATAGAAAATTTAGGAAATCTAGGAAATTTAGAAAATCTAGGAAATTTTGGAAATCTAGGAAATTTAGGAAATATAGAAAATTTAGGAAATTTAGAAAATTTAGAAAATTTAGGAAATATAGAAAATTTAGGAAATTTAGAAAATTTAGGAAATTTAGGAAATATAGGAAGTTCAGGAAATCTAGAAAATATAGGAAATATAGGAAATCTAGAAAATCTAGAAAATATAGGAAATATATTAATTCAGGAAATTTAGGAAATCTAGGAAATTTAGAAAATTTAGGAAATCTAGAAAATATAGGAAATATAAGAATTCTAGAAAATTTAGGAAATTTAGGAAATATAGGAAATCTAGGAAATCTAGGAAATTTAGAAAATATGGGAAATATGGCAAATATAGGACATTTAGGACATTTAGGACATTTAGGACATTTAGGAACTCTAGGAAGTCTATAAAATTTAGGAAATATAGGAAATTTAGGAAATCTAGGAAATCTAGAAAATTTAGAAAATATAGAAAATTTAGGAAATCTAGGAAATATAGGAAATCTAGGAAATTTTGGAAATCTAGGAAATTTAGGAAATATAGAAAATTTAGGAAATTTAGAAAATTTAGGAAATATAGGAAATTTAGAAAATATAGGAAATTTAGTAAATCTAGAAAATATTGGAAATATATTAATTCTAGAAAATTTAGGAAATTTAGGAAATATAGGAAGTTCAGGAAATCTAGAAAATATAGGAAATATATTAATTCTAGAAAATATAGGAAATTTAGGAAATCTGGGAAATTTAGAAAATTTAGGAAATCTAGGAAATCTAGAAAATATAGGAAATATAGGAAATATAGGAAATATATTAATTCTAGAAAATTTTGGAAATCTAGAAAATATAGGAAATATAGGAAATCTAGAAAATATAGGAAATATAGGAAATATAGGAAATATATTAATTCTAGAAAATATAGGAAATTTAGGAAATCTGGGAAATTTAGAAAATTTAGGAAATCTAGGAAATCTAGAAAATATAGGAAATATAGGAAATATAGGAAATATATTAATTCTAGAAAATTTAGGAAATCTAGGAAATCTAAAAAATATAGGAAATATAAGAATTCCAGAAAATTTGGGAAATTTAGGAAATATAGGAAATCTAGGAAATTTAGGAAATCTAGAAAATATAGGAAATATAAGAATTCTAGAATATTTAGGAAATTTAGGAAATCTGGGAAATTTAGAAAATTTAGGAAATATAGGAAATCTAGAAAATATAGGAAATATATTAATTCTAGAAAATTTAGGAAATTTAGGAAATCTAGGAAATTTAGGAAATCTAGAAAATATAGGAAATTTAGGAAATCTGGGAAATTTAGAAAATTTAGGAAATATAGGAAATCTAGAAAATCTAGAAAATATAGGAAATATATTAATTCAGGAAATTTAGGAAATCTAGGAAATTTAGAAAATTTAGGAAATCTTGAAAATATAGGAAATATAAGAATTCTAGAAAATTTAGGAAATTTAGGAAATATAGGAAATCTAGGAAATTTAGGAAATCTAGGAAACGCTTATACATAAAAATAGAATTATTCAAAAAAAATTGTTTTCACGCAAATAAAAACAAATCTATAACTTCACAAACTTTAAAGCTAGATTTTAGGGAATTTGAATTGAAGCAGACTAAAAAAAACTTATTCAAACTTAAAACTTAAAAATAATGGAATACTAAACTGTTGAACAGAGTATCTGACAGTCGTTAGCAAATTTGTTTGTCATTATTTCGAAGCGTGGGTAGAAAAAAAAAAAAATTAAATTAACATGTTGCCGGCATGGCGGCGGCGTTTGACCGGAAGTGCCGCCCAGTGATGACTAACAGCAACAACAACAACAAAAACAACATTAACAACATTGCAATATTTTTTTAAAAAATAACATTTAAAAAAAATAAGAATATATTTCTATCTATCCCAACCCCCCGAGAACAAAAAAAAAAACCAAAACAAAAACTCTTTCGAACTTATTGTAATTTATTCAGTTTGCGGTGCATTCACATGGCGCTTTCCAGGAATTGCGGGAACAAACTATGGTAACGGCCGCCGTTGAGGAGCAGCATCGACAACATCAGCAACAGCAGCAGCAACACCAACAACAGCAACAACATCATCATCAACAACAGCAACAGCAACAACAGCAACAGCAACAGCAGCAGCAGCAACAACAGCGTGAACGAAGAGAACGTGAAGTGATGAAACGCAAAGAGAATTGCAGCGCCAATGCGAGTCCCGAAGTTAAACAGATTCTCAGCGTAATTACATATATTATACTCTATCTTTTGGCTCAGTCGCTCTGCTAATATTTCTACTCTCAATTTACATATATATTTCATTCGCTCTTTATTTTCTCTCCTTTTTGCAGAGCTTTCTTATGAGCCGCAAATCGCAGGCGGTGGCACCGAATGGCACAACAACAACATCGCCCTATCGCAATCGGTAAGAATTATCGATAGCATTACTCATTAAATATCGATAGTTTGAGAGTTTGAATTCAAACCAGATCAAAATCGAGTTAGTTAAACTGTAAAAAAAATTCGATTTCCAATTGCCATAATTTTTTAAAATCTGATTGGATTATAATAAAAATATAATAATTTCTTTTTATTTACTTGACACTTAAATATTATTGATTTCTTAAAATAAATATTTTACTTGCATTCTAGCCCATCTGAAGCTTTAGCTTATTTAGACTACAGCTAAAAAAAAAAGGTTTTTTCTAAATTGTATAATATTTTCAAGACAACTTAAACTATATACACCAAGAAATATGGCCCGAAAAAACAATTTTAATTTAAATATTTTGAATGCTGTTCAATAACTGAAAATTGTCAATCAGTATAAATTATATTTAATATAATTATATTTGTCAAAATTAAAAAATATCGATACTATCGATTAAAGGTGGAAAAGATAAGAATTGAGTTTAAAAAAAATCGAAACCTAAAAAAAAATTCTACATATATACTTATTCAGGGTGCAGTATCCTAGAAACTGGATAAACTTTTATTTTTTTTTATTAAAAAAATTCATTTACACTCTTATACATAAAAGACTTAAAAATTCAAATTATTATTGTTAAAAATCAACAAATAATTAGTAATAATACTATTCATAGAAGTTGGCAAAAAAAATAAAAATGATGTTAATATAAATTAAGACTTCTGTTACGAAAGAGAATTTAAAGCTATCGATATTATTATCGATAGTGCTTTTGTGACTTTATCATTACTACTATCGATAGTTTTACGTTTAATCTCTTGTTTTCACTTTGTTTATTTAACAGCGGTGTAGTTAAGAGCTCATCGGGTGAATCCTTGCCTGCTGGTACTGTAACCAGTGCGCATCCCTATAAAATACCACAGCCACCCCCCTCACTGCTCAAATATGAATCTGACTTTCCGCTTAGGAAGACTGGTAAGTGTTATAGGTTGATATATACATATATGTATATATAACAGCATCAATCATTATTGCGATCCTTTGCGATCCTATTCTGTGTGTTATCCCTTGACTAATTAAGCTGCCTTTGCTTGGCGTTTGAATACTAAAAAAGCTTAAAATTAGTAGGTAATAGCTTTAATAATTAGTTAAGGTTTTTAAGAATCGAATAGTAAGAGTGTGTATATCTTAGAAGAAACTAAATATTATGAGCACAAGCTTCAGTTCTTGATTAAAATTTAGAATTAGCTAAAATCAAAGAATAAAAACGATGCAGAATAATTAAAATAAATATTAAACTATATAGAAATTTAAGAAAAAAGCAAAATAATTGTTGAATTTCTTCAATCAAACTGAATTTTTATTTATATAGCTTATATTTGTATAATTAGGGAATCAAGTTAAATACAAAAAATCGATATAATTTGTAGTTAGAAAAATGTTTGATCACTGATTAGTAAAATAGGAAGAAAGCTGGAAAAGAAAGCGACTTTTTAACTATAAACCTTATAGATAACTGAAGAATTGCATAAGCATTAAATAGATTGTCAGTAAAGTTAAATAATTAAATGATTAAAATTTAAAAGTTAACCTTTGATTACTCAAGAGCGAACTATATTAACAGAAGAATTCAAAGAAGCAGAAAGGGTCTTGTAGTAAAGCTAATTAAAAGAATACATTTGGGAATTAACCTTTGATATATAGTTTCAGAAGAATTGTTTATATAAAAGAGAGTTAAAAAAAAGAAAGAAAAAAACTTCAGGATCTACTGCTGAAGAAAAACTAGAAAAACTAATTGATAGCATAGATAAAATGATATATTCTTAGGGTTTAGATAAATGACAAAAAAAATGATAGATATTAAAATCTATAAACTCAAATTTTGTATGCTCTGCATGTTACTAAAGTTGAACTATTTAAATAACTAACTGTAACTGCACTCGGTTGAGATAAACCTTGTGTGAGATATTTATTAAATTAATCTTAAAAATAGTAGCTGAAATTTAATCTGATACAGTTAGAGAGAGATATATATATATATATAACAATCCTGACATACTAACCCCAAAATTGTGAAATAATATAAAATAGCATCGGAACCAAATCTACTGAAGATACGACTCAAGCAAAGCGTCATCGAGCGTAAGGCTCGCATTGGTGGCCCGGCTGGGGCGAGACGTCATGAAAGATTGCTACAGGCCGCTCAACGTCGTCATCAAAAGAACTCGGTTCTCACAAGTACGTATAACACACAGATACACACCAACACACACACACACACACACAAAAACAAGAAAACCCAATTCATTTTGTATCCAAAATCCAAAAGCGCTTTTCAAGTTTCACAATTGAAACTGAAATAAATATAAACATTTTTTTTTAAAGAAGAAAGCGTTAAGGATCAGCTTTGGATCAGTTTCTTCTTTTTTTTTTTTTTTTAAATATATCACAAATGTTAGGAATTATAATCAACAATATTATTATCTGTCGATTCAATTTTATAAATATCTTTAATATGTAAATCAGATCAGAATGTATAAATAACGATTCGTATAAGACTTTCAAGTAATAAATTTACTTGTACTTAAAAAATCTTTAAAAAATTTATGGAAACATTCTTAGTTCTATTTCAAATAACTTGAGGTATAAAATTTTAATCTTACTTAAAACATTTGAATTGTTGGATTTTTATCAACAACTTTATCATAATACTTTTTCTTTCATCAAAAATCTTTATTATTGCGAGACTTTTAAGCTAATATAACTTTCACACTTTTTTGCGCATTTTAAAACTGCGCAGAATTGTAAAAACAAATTTGTGAAAATCTTTATTACGAATCATATATCAGAATGTATAAATATACTTATAAAACAGGAAATATTAACGGGATTTCCTATCGTTAAACTACATTACATCTAGAGGTTTTTTATTTTTTGAGCTTTTTTTTTTTATCTTAATTTTGATTAATTTAATATCTTTACCGTGTTTTCTTGTAAAGTTTAATTTGATTTCAATTTTCAATATATTTTCTACGTTTTATTGTACTTATAAGCATTTGGAGTTCGATCTGCAAACCTTACCATATTACTCTTTTATTTTTACATGACTGAGCTTGAAAGCAAAAGTTAAAAAAATTTATTTTTTGAGATTAATTAAAAAAAAAGAAGAAGATTTCTTTATTTATACATAGCGCTGTATTTTAGTTTTGATTTGAAGAATTTTGTATTTCCTAATTTCGTGAAAAAGAACACAAAAAATAATAATTTTTAATTTTTTTTAAATGAATTTCTCATGAAATGAATTTCATTTAAAAAAATAAAAAATAATATTCTCTTGTGTTCTTTTATCGCATCTAAACACGCTAAGATCTTTAAGAACATTTTCAATATATATTATCATAAATTAATTTAAATATGTTTTTCATAGGAATTTTACTTGTTTTCCTTTTATTTTGAGTTTTTAATAATAAAAACTGTGTTTTCTTTGTTGTGTCGTGGCTTTATGCCTTTTGCAATTGTTTAGCGAGAAAATATGCTATTTTTTAATCAATTTCTTATGATCGATAAACGATTATTTTTGAATTTTTTTTTTTTTTTTTATAAATAAAAGGTATTTTATATTTTAAATGAACAACAACAAAAAATCGAAAAATCAGTATATCTGATTGATATATTGAAAATCGAACATTAGCGTTGAGCTTAAAAAATAAAAAAAATCATGAAGGATATGCAGCTATTATTCTGTATGGATCACATTGGTATAGTTCTTCTTTTTTTTTTTACTGTACCTGAAATAAACGAATATATTGATAGATCAAATGAAAAATAAATAAAATAAAAACAAAATAAAACTAATTAACAAAAAAATACATAAAATAAAAACAAAAATTTATTGTCAAAAATTAAATTTATAATTTTATATTATTATTTTAAATTAAATTGTTCAATTATGTTTTAAATAATAATTACCATTGTTGTTGTTATTGTTGTTATTATTATTATTATTATTATTTTTATTATTATTATTGTTGTTCTGTTTGAAATCTAACTTGTTCTAGTATGTACACTTCCTGCCCCTTTGAAGTGTATGCATTTAATATAAATTTTGTTGTTTATTAACTTAAAGTTAAAGCTCTTTAACTAAGCTGCTCGCCGCATGGCTAAAAAAATGCCAAAACATAAAAAAAAACAAAAAAAAAAATAGAGAACATACAAAAAAAACCTTTTAAAATTTAAATCAAAAAATTCAATTTAAATTCGTTAAAAATATTAATTGAAATTTTCCCGTTTCCTTCAAGACTGCAATAGTACGCCGGATTCGGGACCCAATTCGCCGCCATCATCGGCAACGGCAGCCACATTGTCGGTGGGTGTTGTGGGCAGTCGGGGCTCACCGACCAGTGCGCCGATACAGGAGGAGAATGAGGAGGGCAGCCAATATCAGCCGGGACAGCGTAGCAGCATCAATGATCTGCCATTGTTCAGCTCACCATCCCTGCCGAACATATCCTTGGGGCGACCGCATTTAACAAACGCTCAGGCTGGCCAAGCGAGCTATGCAATGTTTGCTGCACTGCGTCAACGTGTTGTCCAGGCCGCAGCTGCTGGTTGTAATGTTGGCGGTGCTCCGGTTCCAGTTGGTGTGCCTGTTGGTGTGGGCGTGGCTGGTACACCGCCCACATATTATAGTCCATTGGCAATGCCATTTGTACGCCAACCGGCAACGGCAATGATGCCAGCAACCGGCATTGCACCACAGCAACCATCGCCAGTTGTACGCTCCGCATCGGCAACATCAACATCCTCGTCACAGGCATCATTAGTGGGCGATGTGGCGCCACCGCAGGCACATGCTGCCTCAACAATATTGCCCTCATCATCGTCCTACATGCAACAGTTGAGCAGCGCCTCAGCTGTTAGTCTACATGCAGCCGCTGTGGCTGCTGCGGCTGCGGCAGCTGTTGCTGGCAACTTGCCGCCCGCAAATAGTCATGCCCATGCCCTATACGGGCATCAGCAGCAGCAGCAGCAACTTAATCCGCATCCTAGTCATGTACAACAACAGCAGCAGCAGCAGCAACAGCAACAACATGGCGGTTTGCCCATCACGGATGCACAAGTGGCTCAAGTTCATTTGCACAAACAAGGGCACCGACCGCTAGGACGCACACAATCCGCCCCGTTGCCACTGGGGCATCCAATGCTAACAGGAGCTAACCAATTAAATGTGGCACAGACGCACTACGAGAATAGCGAGGTAACCATAAGCTAAAAGCACACTAATTGGGAATTATAATAAGTAAGGAGCGCACTTTAGTTAAGTGTGCAAATTGAAATAATTGATTGGTACTTGAAAGATAGCTCAGCTGGAAAATATGGCTAATATGTTGTAAGGATAACTATAAAAAGGAAAAAAAATTAATATAATATTTAACTTAAAGTTTGAATCGATATATTTTGAGTCTCGCTGTAATAGTTTTCGGAAAATCAAATTGATATTTTCGAGCAGATAAAAATGATAGTTTTTAGAGATTATAATGGAAAATTATACCTGATAATTTTGATATTTATAATAGCATACATTTTATAAATTTTTTACTATTAAATTGATAAAAATTATATTATTTGGAGATCATAATGACAAAATTAAATAATATTATTTTGATATTAATAGGAGTATACATTTTATTTTTTTTACGATTAAATTGATAATTAATTGGGACTTGAAAATGTTGCTAATATGTTGTATGAATAATCATAAATAGAAAAAAATGAATATATATTAATTAACATAAATTTGGAGCCGATATTTTTGTAGTCTCGCTGTAATAGTTTTCGGAAAATCAAATTGATATTTTGGAGCAGATAAAAATTATAGTTTTTAAAGATTATAATGGAACATTATACCTGATAATTTTGATATTTATAATGGCATCAATTTAATATTTATATATATATTTTTTTTATCGCTCAAATTGATATTTTCGTGCAGATCATAATTATATTATTTGGAGATCATATTGACAAAATTAAATAATATTATATAGGAGTGTACATTTTATCTTTTTTTACGATTAAATTGATAATTAATTGGAACTTGAGAGACAGCTCAGCTTGAAAATATTGCTAATATGTATAATCATAAATATAATACAAATTAATATATATTATTTAATATAAATTTGAAGCCGATATTTTCCTAGTCTCAATGTGATAGTTTTTTGAAAATCAAATTGATATTTTCGACAAGAGTTTAAATTTTATCTTTTTTTTCTTCTAATAAATAGATATTTTTGATCAGATCAAATTGAGAGAACATAATGACAAATTAAATAATATTATTTCAATATTTATCTATATATATAAATCTGTTTAACCTGACTGACTGACTGATTGACGACTGACGAGCAGGCCAAACGGTAGAAGCTATAAATCTGAAATTAGTGACAATAACTTATGATTATATCGTAGGAGCTCTTGAAAAATTTTATTGAAAATATATCGGTGAAGTGGGTGAAAAATGCAGTTTAAAATTATTTTAACATTTTTGCTAGAGCATATCGGATGTAACTATAATATATATTGTGGAATAAGATTTGTTGTTTTTTTCCATATAAATTCTTTATTTTCAAAAAATTATCGATAAAAAAATATGAAATTATTCGAATAAAATCAAATCTGAGAATAGCCAAATTACGAACTAATAATCTATTTAATAAATATAGAAAACAATGCAAGAGATAACATCTGAAAGTTAGGGGGAGGAGAAAGATCTTAAGACATTTCCAGTCCAAGTTCCAAGTAAATTTTAATATCTAAGAAATTTAATCAAATTATAACTATAGAAAATACCTTGCTAACATTTTACAATCTTAAAGAATAATACACAATATAACATTTTAGCAGAATACTCTGCCCAGTTTAGTTTCAGGGAAAAAACATATAACCCCTCGAACAGAGAACAAGGGATAGAACCTCAAAACAAATAAAATTTTTGCATTCGTTTAAGAAGATACAATACTTGTAGATCTTATAGATCAATTGTAATTCTTGTTAAGAAAATTATTTAAATTTTGTAACGCTTTAAAGAAGGCATATACTATATAAGACTATATATACCATAGTCCAGATAAACATCAACAACAACAACAACAACTGAGCTGATCTGCTTGCACTATTTATTTCTATGCAAAGTAGAGTCTACTCGGGTTAAGAGTTATCTTGATGAAAATTGGCACAAATGTTTGCAAATGAATGCAACGTTTAAATCCATTAAAAAACAAATGCTGTTATAAAGAGAACTTTTTTTTAAATATATAAAAATATATATATTATATTTCTTTTTTTTTTTCATTATAATTTATAGCCATCAATGTTTATTTAGTTGAGTATACCCGACTGCTCAAACACATATACATTAACCCTCTAATGATTTAGATAATAATACTCATGTTTTTTTTTCTTTATAATTTTAACATAATAATTCCAAAAATTCAAGAGATTCAAAATAGTTGTATTTGAAGTTCTATCAATTTTTATATAGAAAACAGGTTTACAAAAAAAAAATGGTAGAGAATTGTCTAAATTATTTTTATCTTTAACGTATTTAACTTGGTTATTCAGAAATTGATTTCCTTTCTTTATATATTTATTAATTTAAATCTTAATTATAATAAATCTTTATAAGATTGCTTGAATGTTATATAAACTATAATATAATAAACTAGTGTTCCCTGCGAGCGTTGCTACGCCCGCCCTTAAAAAAAATAAAAACCAAAAACAAACTAATTATATTCTAGTTGATCCGTCAAATGTTGCTCTGCCATATAAATTATTTTTATTGGCGCTACGTTCAATTAATATAACATATTTTGTATTTATTTAAAAAATACTGCCCACAGTGATTTTTGTATTTCAATTAAAAAAATATATTGTTTACTGTGATTGTTGTAACAGTGCTGTATACGTTAACAGTGCTGTATACATTAATAGTGCTGTGTATGTTAACGTACCGTATACATTAACAGTGCTGTATACGTTAACAGAGAGTACATCTGTAGAGCCGATAGCGCCTTTTCCGAAAAGTTTTTCGAAATTTTTCTTTTCTAAAAATCTTCTTCTTGCAATTATGAACAGCTGAAAAAATATTTGAGCCAAATTGGCCCAGTCGTTCTCAATTGATGAATGTTTTAAACATTTTCTCTGCGTCATTTTTATAGATATAGAATTACTATTATATTTTGAATTTATAAATCAATGAATATTTAATTAAATTCCTTATTTTTAAATATTCAACACTTAAAATGTAGGTTTACTCTACCGATTATAACTCTTAGCTTACTACAATCCCAATATTTAAATACTTTTGTTTGACTTTCAGGCGGAACGTCAGGCCTACGAGCATCAGGTGTTAACACAAAAACTTCGTCAAACTGTTTTAACGCGCAGCGGTGCCGCAGCTGCTGTTGCCGCCAATCGTGAGCCGCAGCTGAGGGAGGAGGAGGATGATTCCGCTGCCGAGGTGATGGATTTGACCGATAAAAAGAAACCGCCCAAAACGGTGTTGACCAATACAATTGCCACCAGCACCTCACAGAATCTGCCCGAGGCATTGGCCGCTGCGGTTGCTGCTGTTGCAGCTGCCTCCTATCGTGCCACAGCAGCGGGCAACAATAGCAACAACAATAATAATAACAACAACAACAACCATCATCACCAACAACAACAACACAAGTCGAGCAAGCAACGAGATCAGGAATATTTGCAACAACAACGTGAACTGCTCTATTTGCAACAGGATGAGGAAATGGCCAAGAATTTAATGCGTCCATTGTCGCGTACATTGAGCAGCCCCTTGGTGCCATTGGGGCCGCATGGTCTTAGCCAAATACCAGATACTGGCCAACAGCCAACGCCCATTGTTACCTCATCATCGGCCGATCATATACCGCCAGTTAATTTAACCTTGCCACATAAGCGTCAACTGTTGGGCAGCGTTTATGCCGCACAGTTGCGGCAACAGCAGCAAGCATTGCTGGTGGAGAGCAGCAACAACAGCAGCAGCAGCAACAACAGCTGCCACAACAGCAACAGCAACATTAGCTGCAACAGCAACAACACCAACACCAACAGCAGCAACACTTCAACGCACAAGAAGATCACAACCGGCCTGGCCTACGATCCATTAATGTTGAAGCATTCATGCATTTGTGGCGACAATGCACCACATCCGGAGCACAGTGGACGTTTGCAGAGCGTCTGGGCGCGCTTAAATGAAACGGATCTTGTCAAGCGTTGCGATCGTTTGCGTGCACGCAAAGCGACACAGGAGGAACTGCAAACTGTCCATACAGAGGCTCATGCCATGCTCTTTGGCTCCAATCAGGGTCAATTGAGTCGGCCCAAACTGGAGAGTGCACTCTCTGCCAGCTTTGTTCGCTTATCCTGCGGCGGTTTGGGCGTCGATTTGGATACCACCTGGAATGAGCATCATACGGCAACTGCGGCACGCATGGCTGCCGGTTGTGTCATCGATTTGGCATTTAAAACGGCCAAAGGTGATATACGCAATGGTTTCGCTGTCGTCCGTCCACCTGGCCATCATGCTGAGGCAAATCTGGCCATGGGTTTTTGTTTCTTCAATTCAATTGCCATTGCGGCGAAACTGTTGCGTCAACGTGTCCCCGAAGTGAAGCGTATTCTAATTGTTGATTGGGCAAGTGCAATACTCTGTACATATATTTAATAATAATTATAATTATTGATTCGAATCTTTCAATAGGATGTGCATCATGGCAATGGCACACAGCAAGCATTCTACCAAAGTCCCGACATTCTATATCTTTCCATACATCGACACGATGACGGTAATTTCTTTCCCGGCACGGGTGGCCCCACAGAGGTGAGTTATAAAAGCATTTTTTCAAAACTTTATGAAGAATTTTATTAGGTTTTAAAACCTTTTTTTTTTTGGTTATATAGTGGCAAATGAAACGTAAGAAATATTCCATAATCTATTACGTGAAATATATATATATATATAATTTCCTTTACGGTAGAAACTTATTTGAAACTGCTTTCAAGCTAGCGTAAGTTCAGGAAACTACAACTTTACTATATATTCTTGATCAGCATTAGACAAAAAAGTAAATTACAATTAAAAAAAAAAAATTCTTGTATCACAAACTTTTTAGAGTAGATTTATATGTAAAATTAAGTTCAAAAAATAGGTTGCCGGGACCGTTTTTTCGGGATAATCAAAAAAAGCTAGATTTGCGACACTTCGAAAAGAAGTTTTTCCCCCAAGAGCTGTCAGATTAGGTTTTTTTTTATTATTTTGGTCCAAAACACCTACAGGACTTCAATTTGAAGGCTTGGTGTGTTTATACGATTTGAACTTTGGAGTATTTAGAACAACTTTGCCACAGTAGGTTTTTCGAAAAAATTAACACCAACAGATTTATAGATCAACGAAAAATGTGATACCTGTGAATAAATGGACATATAACCGAAAATTTATAAAAAAAAAAACAGTTCGATTGAGAGGGCCCCAAATAGGTTAAGACTTGCACAGTGTAATATTAATAAAATGTACTATCTACACCATATTTGTTAATTAGATTTTTCGTTTAGAAGTTATTGCGGATTGAAATGAAAATGTTTCCTTAAAAATATGTACTCAGTTCTCAGTTCTATCTATCTTTATATTCTATCTTATATTTCAGTTTAAACAAATGTTCATTTTAGGGTTAACCAGTTTGAAACAGTTTAATATAAATTTTACAAAGTTGAATTAAGTTTATAGTAGCTGAAAGATTTATTCAGCCAAATATGAATACGAGTTAAGTAAACTTTAAACTAATCTTTCGCTCAGAATACTCTTTCAGCCTGAAGACCTTTAATACTTTTTGTAATTTAGCATTAATTCTTAGATACACTTATATCAATAAATACTCTTTCTAATTGAAAATTTGTTTTTAATTTTGATCTGTAGTGCGGCGCCGGTGCTGGCATTGGTTTCAATGTGAACATCTCATGGTCTGGCGCTCTGAATCCACCGCTGGGCGATGCCGAATATATCGCTGCATTCCGTACCGTTGTGATACCCATCGCCCGTAGCTTTAATCCGGATATTATACTTGTTAGTTCCGGTTTTGATGCAGCCACCGGACATCCAGCACCCCTGGGTGGCTATCATGTTTCCCCCGCGTGCTTTGGCTTAATGACCCGCGAACTGTTGCAGCTGGCCAATGGCAAGGTGGTATTGGCCCTTGAAGGTGGCTACGATCTGGCGGCAATATGTGATTCAGCTCAAGAATGTGTGCGCGCTCTGCTCGGTGATCCGGCGGCGCCAATTGCCCAAACTGAATTGGAGCGACCGCCATGTCAGAATGCCATCAATACATTGCAAAAAACGATTGCCATACAGGTAAATTAATATTTTTAATCAGAAATATATATAAAATATAGAAAATTTAGAAAATATATAAAATATAAAAGATATATAAAATATATAAAATTTAGAAAATATAGAAAACATATAAAATAAAATTAAAAAAGCTCCGGACTTTTCTGGAGACTTCAATATGAGTTCTAATTAAAAACAATATAAGGTTCTAGAATATTTTGGATCATTTATTATACGTGAACATTTTTCAGATATATGTGAATATCCTTTCCATTTTAATCTAGGAAGGTGATGTTCAGACATTAGTTCCCTCTCAGCACTTGACATGCAAGATTTATTTTAAATACTTTGAGAATTTCATGATTTTCCTCCAATTTTTGTCAGTGTTTTGTACTTCCATTTATTTAATAATTTTTTTTTTTTGTGTATCCCACAATGATTTTTTTTGAAAATTTCAATATTCGTCCGATCGTTTTCTATGGGAACTATAAGTTATAGTTGTCAGATTTTGATCAAACTTTTTTAGATTGTGTACATCATAATAGCACGTTGAACTGGTATGTTTGATTTCGATATCCTGAAAAACAGAAAAGTTTTCCATATAAACACATTTTACAACCGATTTTTCCAATGGAAGCTATAAGATATAGTGGTCTGATTTTAATGAAATTTGATCAAATTGTCTATAATATAATTCTACAACAGTTTGCCAAGTTTATTTTGGATGTTTAGAAAAACATCTTTTTTTTTACCAATCGTTCCTATGACAGCTATATGATATAGTAGTCCGATTGGGCATATTTTTATATACAAACAAGCTGCTACAACAACATGCATCTGTGTCAAGTTTCATCAAGATAGTTCAAAGATAAAGCCAAAATGTAAGCATAGAAAATATATATATATGTATATATATATATATATATACTTTATAGGATCGGAGACGTCTCTTTCTATGCATTACACAATTCGTGACAAGATTATAATACCCTTTTTGCAAGGGTGTAATAAAATGTTAATATAATATAACTTAATAATATATAGCCAAATCTAAACTTTCTCTTTCTGTAACACTCTCTCTCTCTCTCTCTTTTTCTCTACAAATAGCAAACGCATTGGCCCTGCGTTCGTCTGCTGGAGCATACCGTTTCTCTGTCCGCGTTGGAGGCGCTCAAGATTGAGCATGATGAATCTGAAACGGTTAATGCAATGGCCGGTCTCTCAATGCAGTCGCTGCATAGGTAAGTGTGAGCGAGCGAGAGAGCAATATCAATAACTATATATATCTCTCTATTTTGCATATATATATATATATATTGTATAGAACACTTTCGCGAGATGATTCCGAGGAGCCAATGGATCAGGATGAAACCAAATAGACACACGTCATGCCGCCATCGCCGCCTGCTCAATGCACTCTAGTTATTGTTGTAGTTTAATTGTTGTTGTTTGATTATAAATTGTTAATTGTCCATTTGGTGTCGTCGTCCTCGTTGTTCTTGTCGTTGTCATTGTAGTTGTTGTTGTTGTTGTTACTATCATGATTGCGATTCTCTCAGTTTCTCGTCTAATTCCTAAATACACACATACACACACACGCACACGCACTTTTGCGCTCCAACCAAATGTATTGTAAACTCACCACAGCTGTGGTGTATTCCAATGCAGCAGCTGATCATGCTCCCCATGCTCCCAAAACACACACACACACAAACACACGCACATGCACATGCACACAGACACAAAACGTTGCCTTGAAAGCAAATAAAAACAAAAACAACAAAAGAACGTATCAACGAATGAGAAGAGGTAGAGAATATGAGTAAAAATGAGTAAAAAAAAACAGAGTTGAAAACAAGGCCTAAAGTTCAAAAAGTGGCTGTGCCACTAAAAAAAAAAAAAAACAAAAAACAAAACAAGAAGATAACAAAAGAAAAGAATAGAAATGAAATTAATTAATTATGAATGGAAAAGAATAGAAGAAAGCAGAGTGAATGCATGCAAAACAATTTTAAAAAAGAATCAGCAAATAATCTAACATAGAATCTAATTATATAAAAAAAATTTATATATATATATATACTATATTATAGTATAGATTGTATGAATGTATGTATATGATACGAACTAAACTAAACTAACGAAAGTTTTATGAAATTATGTATGTATGTAAAAAAATGTGTTAAAACAAATTCAAAGTCTATCTATATATATAAATATATATGTATATGTATATAAATGTGTATGTACATGTAATACATGTACTAAACTATAGTTATATAATATATATATATATGTATGTATACATGTAACCTACCTAATTAAGCCTGCATTTGTTAAACGAATATACATAAATAGATGCATATACATAATTATATATATTTAAATATATACATATGTATACCTTATTCATATATATATTAAAATGTTGAAAACTATTTTTTTTTTTTTGTTTTGTCTGTTGTGTGTATAATTCTGATTATTATTATTTTTATTATTTTATAGCTTTTTTTCATTTAGTTTTGTATGAATACACTATGTTAGAATAGCTCGATTTATATAAATAAACTAAACTAAACTAAAAAAAAAATGGAAAAACTTATGTTAAGTATATAAAAAGCAAACAAATAGCTGTAATATGATATGTAATATGTTATATTATGTAATAATAACAAAATGTGAAATGATTGTCAAACGATTGTCTAGAATCTTTATTTATTAACTATTACTATTATTATTATAATTATTATAATTATCATTATGAATGTTGTGTTTTTTGATTTTTTTTTTTGTTTTCCTTGGGAACATAAGCGTTTATGCCAGGGCGTAGTTCAGGGGGGGCCATCAGATGTATACACTAAAAACTGAATTTAAATAAATTTAATAAATCCGTAGAAAGTTTTTGTTATTAAGTTTATTACATCCTACGGCTAATATGTTCTTATAAACACAACAATTTGGTCTCCTACCCTTGCTGGAAAGCTGACTACGCCCTGGTATGTGTAAATTTTTTTTTTTTTTGTGTATGTATAGCTTGTAAAACTAACGGTAAACACGTACACCTCCAGGCACAATTCAAAGTTTTGGCTTGCCTTTAAATGTAATTTTTAATGTAGACTATGAGCTAAAAAATAATATACACTTCTTAGTGCGCTTTTTGTACAATTTGTAGTTAAAAATAATTTGTATGTTAGTGTGTATATGTATGTGTGTGTGTGGGTGTGTATGCGAACATGTTTGTGCATGTCTAAATTACAATACGTAACGTTACAATCTACATATTTAGTAAAGCAAAGAAGAAGAATGTATACCTATATAGAGCTGCTAAAATGCTCTTATAACTGTTACAATAATATAAAATCAAAGGCGAGTAAACAATAAAAATTAAATAAATTTGTATATGAAACTATGCTATGTTAAAAAAACAAAAAACAAAAACTTGATATAATCAGAGTGTTAAGTATATAAAATGGGCAGGAAACCAAAAGCTAAAAATGCATTGGAAGTAAAAAAAAGAAAATATATAAGATGAATAATATGATAAGCAAATATTTCGATGATCTCTCGTTATCTTTGTTATCACAACTGTTAACTGTATCTGTAATCAGACCGTGAGTGTGAATGTTAAATGTATGTTTGTTGTTTGTTTGTAAAATATGTTAAATTGAGCACAACGAGTTTTAAAAGCAGGAGAATTATGTTATAGACAAAAAAAAAACTGAAACTACTAAAATGAGTAAAACCAAAAAAGATAAAATAAAATAAATAAAGAAACAAAGATTGAAGTGAATATGCCATTTCCAAAAACGCCAAAGAGCTTATTCCTATATTTAAATGTGGTCCGAGAAAATAGAATTTAAAAAAAACTTTAATATCGATATATATTTTTATTTTATTAAATATCGAACTAAACGAATTTTAATGCCAATTTTATAGATTGTTTTAAAGCCCTAAAGCTTTAGTTTTATATTATTTTATTTGTTATAAATAAACTGAGCTCAATTCTACTTTATATAATTTTTTAAATGTATTTCTATAAACTCGATAATAACAATACAAGTATTTAGTAAAATTAGTAACCCTACCTTTTTATTCAATAAATATGCTCTACTTTTATTTGGAAATGGCATAAACACGAAACACAAACACAATTAGAATAAAATTGATATATAGTCTTGTTTACATACGATGTGTGTTCGATATTATGTATTTACTACTCATGATGTTAAACGGGGTCGCCGTATCGCTTTTTTGTGGGCAAGCCTCAATAATTGTTACCAAACTAATAAAACAAGATAAAACAAATTAATAAAAAAAAAATATCCCTTATCCCAGTTAACAGATTGACGAATCATTTGAGCTGATTGCATATATATTATATATATTTATAGTTGCCTGGTTCTGAATCGGGAACAAATTTTCAAAAAACAAAAAAATACAAAAAATCTAAGAAATGTGTTTGTCGTATTAGTATTAACATACTTATATATACATACATAATACAAATAAACAAAAACAAATGTCTGTGTCGCTTTTCTATATATGATAATAAAAGAAGAAACAAAATTTAAATTAAATACAGACTTTTATAATGTTTAATGATGATTTTTGGATCGAATTCAAACTGGACTCTACTGGCTTATGGAATATATCGCGCAAAGGATTGAGAGATAATTTAAAACTCCTGTTATTAAATAAACAAAGCTTAAACTAGAATATATCAAAATGCGATTAAAAAACACAAACATTAAATTTTTGCTAGCAAATAAACCCTAACGGATATATCGAACCGTTTCAAAACGATGTATCGCGACTGTCTACACCGATACATTGATACATGGACCGATTAATCGTTCTTAAATTGTTTCTTTCAATTAGAAATATAAAATATTATTATCTGCAATTAGAGTGATCAATTTTTCACATTTCAAAGCAACACGATAAAGCTAATTTTTTAAGATTTTTTTTTTTGCAATAAACTATATAATATATTCATATACAAATAGATCTTTTGCATTGGGTCCAATGTTACTCTCAAATCTTATCTAGAAATGAGGGCACATACATATAAACATCAACATACGAGGGTCTTCTAATTATTTTCTACAAAGCAGTAGGTAAACATAATTTTTTTAAAGAATCTTTTTTAGTTTTCAATACATTCTTCTTTAGCTTAGCAAACTATATTTCCATATCTTAAAAAAAAACTCTGGGTAGTGAGGGGGATTGTCGGAAATTTGAAATAAACTTGATCCGCGCATGATTTATTTGAACCCACAATAAAATCTATAGCTCTTACAGTCTCTGAGTTTGGATTTACAGACAGAAAACAGGGCTAGAGCGACTTGGCTATCATCAGGGATATATATACTTTATAGAACATATGTTCTGGAAAAGGCTGAGTTGGCAGCAATGGATCAGACAGATACTAGAGCTTAAAGAATTTCGATGGCACTGTTATTTCCTTATAAATGAATACAAAAATTTTCTTGCTTAATGTAATAATTTATTTTATAAGCCAATATACCAAAAAAAAAAAAAAAATAACTAATTAAGATAATTGACGGGCTTACAAACAATTTACACAAAACTCTTTCATAAAGTTGATACTTTGGGAGATATTGAATTTTTGGATAAGAATAAATAATATTTTTCAACATTTTTAATTAAGTTTTTAATCAGAAAAGCTTAGAAAGTTTTTATCAAATAAATTTTATTATTTTGAGATTTATTTATATTTTAGTTTGCAATATATATAATATTTTTTTTAAATATACACCTTTTTCTATTCAATTTATTTATTTTTGTGCTTACTTTTTGTAATTTTTGTTAGGCGATCAGTTCTGTTTGTCAATCTCTCCTGTATTGCTAATCGATAGCTGGCAGATAAATATCGATCAAATATTAGCAGGAGTGTTGTAATCGATGGTTTGAAAAATAATCGTGTTTAAATTAAACACTGAGTATTCTAGATTTTGCACTGACTTATTAAACGACCTTCGCACATATGTACATATGTACTATGTACTATGTACATACGCATGTATTTACTATGCATTTATATTGGATCGTCAACAAAAACACAGCTGATAAGCATTTTGTTGGGTGGGGGACGAACGGGCAATGGCATCTATAAACCAGTCCGAGGTGTGGCACGTAGCAAGACCTGATTCGCAAACTAACCTTTGGAGCAGTCGTTGGCCAAACTAGCTGGCAAACGGATTTAAAAGATTTGATAGAGTTTTCTGCTGCTTTTGATGGCGCAGACAACAATGAATCCAGATCTGAGGCGAGAACGTGACCAGGCCTCGTTTGAGAGCGAGGACTTTGCTGTGTGGTGGGCGGGCGGACGCTCAGCCTTGGAGCAGCGACGTCAACTGGAGCGTTACTTTTACGAAGATCCCGAATTTGTGGATACAGTGCATCCCAGTTTTTTATCATACAAAGAACGCTATGAGCATGCGTTGGCCAAGGCTACCAAATTTTTGGCCAAATTGCGTCAATGGCAACGCTCACAAAACCAGGAGCAGGAGCTAAAGGATCAATCGGTGGATAGCATAGATCTAAAGACGCTGCATGATTTCCGCTTGCTGTTGACAGGTCCACTGGGCACTGGACTGTTCCAGCAAAGCTTTCCGCTGCGCCTGCACTTCTCCATGTTTCTGCCCACGCTGCTCAGCCAGGGCAGCGAGGAGCAGCAGCGCCGTTGGCTGGGACGCGCCTGGCGCATGGACGGCATTGTTGGCACCTATGCCCAAACGGAACTTGGCCATGGCAGCTATATACGCGGCCTGGAAACGCGCGCCGACTACGAACCGGAAACAGAGCAATTTGTGCTCAACACGCCCACATTGACCGCCTACAAGTGGTGGCCCGGTGGCTTGGGCCAGACGGCCAATATGGTGGTGGTGCTGGCCCAGCTCTATATACATGGCAAACACTATGGGTTGCAGCAGTTCCTGGTGCGCATTAGGGATGAGCAGACACACAAACCGCTGCCGGGCATCGATGTGGGCGACATTGGCGCCAAATTGGGCGCCAATAGCGTTAATAATGGATTTTTGGGTTTTCGCAACGTGCGCATACCACGCGATCAGATGCTCATGAAGAATGCCCAGGTGCTGGCCAATGGAGAGTTTGTGGAGGCCAAACAGCCGTTGCTCGTCTACGGCACGATGGTCTTTGTGCGTGTCATGATTGTGCGAGATGTCATGTTTGGGCTGCTCCAAGCGGCCACCATAGCGACACGGTAAGTATAAGCTTTGTTCTTTAATTGATCTTTAAGCTAATCCCAATCCTGCCCTCATTTATAGCTACTCTGCTGTGCGTCATCAGAGCCCCATTGAGCCGCATGCCACAGAGCCACAAATTCTGGATCATTTAACGCAGCAGGCAAAGATTTTGCCGCAAATAGCACGCGGCATTTGTTATCGTCTGGCAGCGGATGGACTATGGGCATTCTATCAGCGGGTGATGCAGCAGCAGTCCAATGCTGGCCGTGAGCTGCCGGAGCTGCATGCGCTCAGCTGCTGCCTGAAGTCCGTGTGCACACAGGATACTGTCGAGGGCATTGATATATTGCGTAAATCCTGTGGCGGTCACGGTTATCTGGCCTCATCGAACTTTGATAGCATTCAGGGTCTGGCCAGTGCCGCCTTCACCTATGAGGGTGAGCATACGGTGCTGCTGCTGCAGACGGCACGCTTTCTGCTGCGCCAGCATGTGGCCAGCCAGCGGCGACAGGTGTTGCCCGGTAGCGTCGGTTATTTACGCGACACATCACGCCTGAGCTGGGGTAACAATCTGCTAGAGAACGCGGCACGTGCGCTTGAGATTAGCGCCACGGAACAGCTGCGCGAAGCCTGGGAATGGCAACAGCAGCAACTCAAGGCAGGCAAGCACACCGAGCAACAGGCCACAAATCTAGCCGGACGACGCCTGACAGCAGCGGCCACGTTGCATGGACATGCCTATCTGGTACGCAACTCAATCATGCAGCTCAATCAGCTCCTAAGCGCCTCCAGCCTAAAGCCAGAGCTGGCACAGCTGCTGCAGCAGGTGGTCGAGCTGTTTGTGGTGGACACATTGTTGCGGCAACTGGGGGCTGTGTTGCGCTGGAACAGCATCAATAGCCAACAGTTGCAGCAGCTGGAGCAGCGCTATGAGCAGCTATTGGGTGCACTGCGTCCCAATGCTGTGGCTTTAGTCGATGGCTTTGATTTTCATGATCGTGTCCTTGAGTCAACCCTGGGCTCTCACGATGGACGCGTCTATGAGCGTCTTATGGAACATGCTCGTAAGAATCCAATGAACCAGGAACCGGTTAATCCCAGTTATCGGACGCATCTTCAGCCTCTGATGCGTGGCAAGCTGTGAGGCGACGCTACTTGACTGAAACTTTTTAAGAAATTATTGTAACAAAATATTTGCAAATTTAAATTTTACCTTACGTTATAATTCATATATAATAAAAGTTAAAAATAAAAATTTTTAATTTTTTTAAATGAACTATAAAATATAATAAAAATTATATAACATATAAAAGTATGTAAGATAATATTTATATCGGAATTATATTTTTTAAAGGCATAAAAGTTACGGCGTCTGCTTTGTAAAGTTCTATTAACTATAGTACATTCCTAATCAGAAGGACTATTCCACATTGCCTCATCAGTCGTTAAGTGTCCAATGTTTTTTGGAAGACGCTTGGATCACATATCATGTAGCCGAAAGCCCTAACAGTTAGTAAATCGGAAATTTTTAATTTTTTTTATAGCATTAACATTAAAACATTTAAATTATTTCATAAAAAACTTTTTTTTAAAGATATTGAGTAACTTACCAATTGCAAGCTTGAAAAATATGGTCCTAATGAAATTAATATATGATACCTAGCTCTCTCTGCGTGCGTTGCTACGCTCCCGCTCGAAAAGGAAAAAACTAAATAACAGACTTATCATAATTAAATGCGGAATGCTCCAGCTAAGATTTTCATACAATTTCCAGATGCATTTTCCACCCACTTTTCGATATATTTTTTCGGAGTGCCAACTGACGATATTGTAGAAAACTACAGTAAAAATTGCTGTTTTCTGGGTTCTACTGTTTGGTCTGCTCGTGAACAGTTTTATATATACAGATGATATGGCCGTTGCCAATAAGATACCAGAATTTCGGGAAAATTATTGCGCCAAAGAAATATTGATGTTATTTGGTTTAATACTATTTATAAATTATATTTTTTAATTAATATGGTTATTATGACGGTTTTAAAAATAGTTAGTATTCAGCAGGCTTGAGATTATTGAAATTGAAAAAATGGAAAGTAAATCTATGTGATTTGATAGTACTATTTCGACTGCCGCAAAGCAAGTCTGTTCAGTACATTTTATAGAACATGCTTCAATACCAAAGACAATTTCTGTTTTTAGACTATACATAAGTTATAAAACAATTTCCTTTGAAAATACCATTCTTCTTCTTTTTTAAAATCGACTTTTAGTATCGATTAGATGACTCATCGCGTAATTAACTTATCTGAAAGTCGATAAGAGCTACCGAAGTTTTTACTTTTTGTGGTTTTTGTGAATTATGTTTATTTTTGTGAATTACACAAAGAGCTGAGAATTAAGCTATTAAATTAGTTTAAAAGAATATAGGTACATAACATTATTATGAATACGTGTGTATTTGGGTTTCGATTGTTTTAGAACATCTTCTTTTTAACCGCCGTATAGCGTTCCATGTAGACATCGTAACCATCGAGATCGGTGAACTGTTTGGAATTGAATAAGTTACCATCGACGGCCAGATTGCATATTTTAGATTCCTTCAAAATGCGTGGCGTTAAGGCGCTGCCCTGCAAACAATTCTCCTCGAGCCGCAGCGTTTTAAGCTTGGGACAATCGGCAATTTCCTCGGCTAGCGAGGATATTTGGTTCTGATTCAGATTTAGCTCGGTCACATACAGATTACCCACCTCTGGGGGCACTTCGGTGATTTTATTGCGTGACAAATCGAGGACATCCAGTTGCTTAAGGCCACAGAGCATGGATGGGAATTGCTTTAGCTGATTATTGCTTAAATTGACAGTTTTAAGATGCGTGCAATTGTTGAGTGCTTTAGGCAGCTTGGTCAGGAAATTGTCGTGCAGTAGTAGAACCTCCAGTTTGAGTAGCTCGCCAACTACCTCGTTCAGCTCAACCAGTCGATTGCCACTTAGATTTAGATGCTTCACTGTGGTAAGACGGCCCAACTCGTCAGGCATCCGCTCAAACCGATTCTCCGATAAATCCAATGTCTTTAATACATTGGGAAAGGTCTTTAGCTGCGGCGGGAATTCCTGCAGACGTTGCAGCGAGATTTTTAGCACACCCGTCTTTTGGGCCGTCTCCAGATGCTGTTTTATTTGTTTATTGCCCATGTTCGTACTTATGCTCAGCTCTGAGCTATCATCTAGGGATGTGGCCCTCTTATCGATATATCGATACATTTTATTGGTTAGTGGCATTCGACCAAAGCTATCGATATATCAATGTTGGGCAATAATTTTATTGTGAACAAAATAAATGAAAAATTTTGAATGCTGCGTACTAAAATATATTTAAAAAAATCTGACTTTTAAATTCTGAATTGCTTAATTTAAATGTGTATGAGTTTGGCTGATGTCAGGTTGAATACAGGGTGCCCCGTTTTTCGGTATACTCAACTAAGCCATATTAAATCACAAAATAAAAATCATTAAATCAAATCATTGAAATTGCATCTGACGGAAATTACCCACAACATCCCCCATATCTTTCTCTTTTTGGGGCTCATGTACTACATATTGGTTAATAATAAACAAATATATTGCCAATATATTGTAGACTTTAAATGGATCAAATTAAAATCACTTTACACAAAATTGGTGGCTCATTGTATTATTAACATTACAACATTAATTTATTGTAAAGCATATGCATAATATCAAATGACATTACAATATATAACTAAAATGATTAAATATATATATTATCTTTATGAGATAGAAGATCGATGAACGTCCTTTTTTACTTTATATCTTATTATTATTACTATCAAATAAAATCATTTGGCGGAATTCCTTATATTTTGCAAGTTTTTCTATTACTGTTTCTTTTTTTTTATTATACTATCGATAGTTGGTAGCAATCGTTTGAAGAAAGTTACGTTTTACAACACTTCTAGCACTGTCATAAAATATTTTAGCGTGGACTGACAGCCTGCCGCATCAAAATTTTTGGTAACTATTAAACAAATTGAATATTTACATTCCTTAATTAACTAATTGGACTATCGGCACACAACCTGTGTTAACCCGTAGTGTGTACCGTCAAATCGAAATTCGCGGTTTTAGCCAAACACTAGTGGGTGAACTGAACGCAAAGCACGCGCTATAAATTGCAAGCAATTTAAGTGACCGGTGTACTAAACGTCTTGCGCTGATATTTTCCACATTTGAAATAAGAATTTTTGTTGCGCTCTGATCCGATAAAATGCCGAAGGACACAATTAGCAAGGTACAGGATTATAAGGACTCGCTGATCACCAAGGCGGAGACTTTAATTACAAAAGGTTTTCCCGAGAAAATCGTTGAACTAAACGAGCTGCTTGCAACACCCATGTTCAATGAGAGAAATTTCAATGAAGTACATCAGGACTTAAACATTCCGGTTTTGGCGCCCATTCTGGTTAACAATCATGATGCCAGCGATGGTGCCAACGACGCTGCTCATCCCGCGTCCAAGCGTGCACGCAAAGATGACAGCATCTCGGGTACAGCCGTTTTGGGGCTGCCAGCTGGTACGGTGCCCTGCAACAAGCCACTCTGCGAAATGATCAAGGTGGTCAAACCGATTATACGAAAACTGGTCGAGGATTGTAAGTAATCATTGTTTAGAAAACAAAACATTTCACAACAATATGTAATTCATTTCAATGTTGTATCTTTGTACAGCTAACCTATTGAAAATGTGGATTTCATTCATGATACCCAAAATTGAGGATGGCAACAATTTCGGTGTCTCAATTCAGGAGGATACGCTGGCCGAAATCCAAACTGTCGAATCGGAGGCTGCCGCCTTTTTCGATCAGATATCGCGTTACTTCTTATCACGAGCCAAGATCGTCTCTAAAGTGGCCAAATATCCTCATATCGATGATTATCGTCGGGCCGTTGTCGAGGTTGATGAGAAGGAGTATCTCAGTTTATGGCTCGTGGTGTGCGAAGTACGCAATCGGTATTCATCGCTACACGACATCGTTATTAAGAACTTAGAGAAGCTAAAGAAGCCGCGCTCTTCAAACACCGAGTCGTTATATTAAAAATATTGCTGTCGACATTATCTCGCTGCTATGATATTGTGGTGGCGAGTTTATGTCGCTATACCTTGGATTCCTGCTTCTCTTTTTTTCTTAATATTTAACACAACCATTTACAAACAACACCAACAACAAACAACCACAACACCAACAAATACCATACACATCCACGTTCAATTCCTTTCAACTTTATGTCAAACTAGATATTTTCAGTTTGAAATAATTTGTTATTCATTAATTGGAATAAATGATAAGACATTTAAACAATATGATTACAAACTAGACATGATGTAAAATGCGTAAATGTTCTTAAGAAAACTTTTATGTACTGTAATAAAAATATTTGGGTATCTAGATTATAATCTAGATTAAAGAAACAACAGAAAAAGTCGAATTAATAATTATAGATAGCCACAATTAGCTTTAGCTACACACATACACTTAAGTACAAACAAATCGTTGTTCAATCAGTCTCTGTAAACAAATTAAACATATTTCAGATCGTGTTTTCATTTTCGAAAGGTATCAAACTACTCCACAGTCAAAATAGTTCTGTCTTCAATCACTTGGGTGTTTATTATCCGATCAATATGAAGTTTGTATATCATAAATTTGTCATCATGTCTTTTAGTTGGATTTATCGATGTGAGCAACGAAGAATCGTTAATTTAACCTGCGGCCGGTATACAGGAACCTATATACATACCGAATTGCGTGTCCGAGCAAGTATAGGGTTAGATCGACTTGAATTTTGTTGCTGATCAAGAATATATATAATTTATAGGGTCGGAGATGCTTCCTATTACATCTTCTCTTTTATGAATCCCTTCACCCATTGCTAATAAGTACAGGGTGTATAAAACCAAAATGCAAAAATGATTTCCATTAAAAAGAACATCTGTGATTTTTAAACAAATTACAAAATTCTATACTCATACAATATGCAAAACAAAACAAAAGTTTTTCACAGCATGGTTTACATAAGGATTATTCTGCATATAAATTAATCGAACGAGCTTTTTCATTTAATATCGATAAATTGAAGAATGTGCAGCTGAGACTACATTGCATACTTTTAGGCGTGTACTTTTATGTTGAAATAGTTTATACATAAACACAAAGTCAGCTATAGGCCAGATTCAAGGCCATAGTTCACCAAAAACACATGGAATTTATAAAGAACCATGTATTCGTATGCTTTTTATAGGGGCTAAAAGCTAAAGCCATAAAATGGCAAACATTAATCTGGCAAGTGTTGGGAAATAAGAAATTTTGAAATTGTATTTCAACATATTCCGATGTTGTGAGAAGAATTCACAGAGAGTCTTCATTTAGTTTACTAATTTCAGAATGTACATGAAGAATTGGAAGTTACTCTAAAATGCGAATTCAAACTTCGTTATGATTCGATTTTGCACGCTCTGACAGATGCTTCAGATTGTTGACTATAAATCCAAAGCTGATATTTCTGTTAAATGATATAGTATCGTTAAAGCAATATAGGAATATGAGAAGTATTTCCTTTAAAACAACCTATAATGCATCCAAATTATATAAACAACGAGTTAACTTGAAAATGAAATCCCATAAAAAAGAAACAAGTCAGATTTAGTTATACATTTCATTTGTTTTTATTTTTATTTTTTGTATTTGTTTTTTTTTTTTTTGTTTTTTTGCTTTTTAATATGTAGTATTTAATTTTATATTATTATTTGTAAGCTTACAACTTAAGGCATAAAGTTACAAACTAAAACTTAAGTGCTACACATTGTTTTTATCAATCAGAATCAGCTCTAGCCCGCGCATCTTAGCGCATATATATATATAAATATATATTTATATATAATATATACATATATATTTATATATATATGGTATTCATATATTGTTTTGTTTGTATTTTCATAATAATATTTATTTGAATTGTTTATCCATAATGCATTCAAAAATGATTTTTTATTTATATATTTTTTTTGTATTATATCATTTTCAAACAGGAAACAGAAAGTAAACAATATATATATATAAAAAAAAAACGAGTTCATTCAATCTATCGAGTTTGTTTTTTATTATTATTATAAATATTATTTTGCATATTTATGTTTGTTATACATACATTATCATTATCTTTCTAATTATCCATCATTTTTGTTGACATCAACATTTATTTTTCGTGTGTTCAGCTGCTGTTTTCATAGTATATGCAGTTTATTAAAATTCGGTTATTTTATCTCTTGGGTTTTTCTGTTTACTTTTATATATATATATATATATATATATATATATATTTATGTATGTATATATACGTTTATATATATATAAGTATATATTATATAGAAATATGGCTCTGCGAGAAATTTCGTTGTGTTTTAGACATTTTTGTGTCTCTAGGGTTATGAGTTCATCAGATTCGCTTCCAGTTCCGATTTCCTGCTCCAGTTCTGATTTCGTTCGCTTTAAGCCATTTTTTCTGCTTGTATATATATATTTATATATATATATATATATATATATAAATAAATATATATATTTATATATATTTATCCCATTGTATAATTTTTTTTCACTCTCTATGTATTTACCATATATTATTTGTTATTTATATTTATATTTATATTTATTTATATATATATATATATATTTTATAAAAAAAAAATACGGGACCTGCTCTTAACTAAATCGCCTACAACAGAGTTGCATGTGTGTGTGTGTGTTTTATATTTCTTATATAAGTTTCCGTCTCATTTCAATGCATTAATATATATATATATATAGATTTATGTATATATTTATGTATATTTATATATATATAAGTTTCTGTTAATATTTTACAAATTTTTGTTGAATAAGTCTTAGCGTTTGTTGTTGTTTTTACTTTTTAGTTACATTGTGTATTAAAAATATTTAATATTTGTGTAAATTGTTTTTCTTAATATTTCATTTATTTTATTTTTCCATTTTCTTCATTTATTTATATATATTTTTTCTTTTGCATTTGTAAAAAATAAGTTAAAAAAAAACACAAACAGTAAATTAGCTAAAGACTAAAACTGTTTTTTGTTTTGTTGTTTTTTGTAAGACATAAGTATGTTATATAAAAAAATATGCATATGTGTATCATAATAATATACATATTTGTATATATATATATGTATATATATACATATATGTTTTTTGTGTTTAATATTACTTACATAATTAATATAATAATAATTAAATGTACATAACTCAAAGGCAAACGATTTTTGCCAATGTATACATGCATATATATATATTTATATAGTATGTATATATATATATGCGTTAATATATATTTAAAAAAAAAAAAAAACAATAATAATTCTTCATAAATTAAAACTTACATAGCAAAAATAGCAAAAAAAAAAGTTGTAAAAAAATTTATGATATTTTGTTTTTGTTTTACTTTAATCTATTTATAATTTTATGAAATTTACAAAATATTGTTAAATAAATGTTTGCAAGTATATTTATTTGTAGATTTAGTCATTTTTTAATTTTGTATTTTTTTTTTTTAATTTTTTTTTTTAGATTTTTAGATTTTTTCTCTTTTCTAAGAACAGCCCAACAGTTTTATTTTTTAAATTAATTATGTATATATGTATACACACATACTTATATATACATATGTATGTATATATAGTTTTTTTTCCACTACAAATTATTTGCTTGATTTTGACTCAAATTTTGAGGTTACATTTTGGATAGCAAAAAGTACAAGACATGAAAAATATAATTAAACAAAATGAACAATAAACAAAGAGGCAACAGACACATACATACATCATAGCACAACAAACAGTATGGAACATAGAAACAATTAGAAAAAGACGAACAGAGAGGGACAGAAATAGAGAGTGAGACATATACTTATTTTCACATAAATTGGATTGCATCAATATACATATAAGGAGTGGTGTTGTGGGCGCAAAGGGGGGCGCCTTGAATTATCCAGTTGTTTAAGCTGCGCTTGAGGCTATTCTATATGTATGTATGTATTTATGTATTTATATAATCTATCTACATTCATACCATACATGTATAGGCATAGACACCATAGACATACATACATGTGTATGTACATATGTATTCTTTTATAATTTTAAAGTTTTTTACAAATAGTTTCTTTCTTTTTTTTTTTGTTTATCTTTTACATTTGCAATATTTATCTCATTTTTTGTTTTTATTTTTGGTGCGTACATGTTGTGTGTGTGTGCGTGCGTGCATTGTGAATGTTGCCGTATGGAATTGAAAAATGGCTGAAGTCGCGCGCGATGAGAGTGCAGGTGTAGGTGCGATTGCAAGGCATTGCATTGTAACGGCGCTTGTAGTATGTACATATGCGTGTGTGTTTAACTCTCTTGCTCTCTCTCTCTCTCTCTCTCTCTGTTTGTTGTCGCTACACCAAAGCAAAGCTCTTTTCCTTAAAGCGAGAGAAGAAGTATGTGTGTTATGCGGCCCATTGCACTAACATAATTTGTATACGCTAAATTGACAGATAATAAGCAGCTGTAAGTTGTGGTTTCTTCTTCTTCTGTGTACATCATATACGCAATGATTCGTGATTATGATCGTGAATGGGCGGCATTATACATGTTTGCGTGTTTGACTGTATGCATTGAGTATGTAGAACGTAGAGCAGAAATTTGGCGTAGGAGTTTTTACTTAAAATGCATAAAGAACTACACAGACTAAAAGTTGTCTTTTCACATTGTGGTTTACATGGTTTGTTTTGTGTTCATTTTCGCATTGTCATTTAACGAGCTAGAACGTTTCTTAAAGTTTGAACGTTAAAAAAGCTTTACTTCAAGTTTCTGCTTTAGATTTTTTCCTACTCAATGGTTTGTATCATTGAGTATAAAGAAATAGAGTAGAAATTTGATCTCGCAGCATTTACTCAAAAAAGATTATAATAGACTGAGCTGGAAAGCTAGAAAAGCTATTTTCCACATTTTTACTCTTGCTCTTTTATACTCAATGGGCTTGCCTGTGTGTGTGAGTGCTCTCTTTGCTTGTGTTTTTGTTCTCTTAAAGCCAGCTATCAACTTTACTTTTGTTTTGGTTAAATTTCAATTCTTGTTTTTTTTATACAATTAGGTCGAATAGGTGTTTTGTTTGTTTGTTTTTTTTTTTGTTTTTTTTTTCTTGTATAGCTTATAGTTACTTAATAGCTCTGTACATACACATAACACACATATACATATATAAGTTTGCTGCTAATTACGTGAAGTACATACATATGTACATATATGTTGTTGTTGTTGTTGTCTCTCTCTTTCAGTAGTAGCCAGCACCGCTGCCCGCATAATGATGCGCTGCAGCAGTCGGATCGGCATAATGCTGAGCGTTTGTATAATGTGATCGCTGTTGTTGTTGCTGTGCTAATGCTGATGCTGCTGCTGCTGCTGATGCTGACTGCAGCGGCGGCGGTGGCAGCAGCGCCGTTGGTTGATAATGCGTCTGATGATGTCCACGCGAAGTTGGCTGCGGCTGCTGCTGCTGCTGCTGCTTCTGCGATTGATGCGACTGCGACTGCGATTGTGATGGCGTCTGATGATGGCGTCTATATTGGCCGGCGGAACTGGTCCATGGTAACTGCTGATGTTGCTGCTGCTGCTGCTGGTGCTGGTAGACATTGGCTGCGCTGTGTGGATTAGCTGCTGGAGGCGCCGTCGCTGCTGCAGTGTGCAGAGTGCGCATGCCGGACGACGACGCCTGCAGTCACAACTAATCCTCGTCGCTGAGCGCCTCATATTTCGATGACAGCAGCGGTTTTGGTTCACTGTGCGCTGCTGCTGCAGCGGCTGCAGCTGCTGCCGAAACGCTAGCATTTAATGGACCACCGCCGCCGCCGCTGCCGCCAACTGAGACGCCCACAGAGCCGCCAGCTGAGCCGACACCGCCGCTACCAACAACCAAACTGACGCCCGCCGCTGCCGCAGCAGCAGCAGCCGCAGCAGCAGCGACGCTCGCTTCACTCAGCGCATGCGCTGCCTTAACGCTCAAATGGCTCGACGATGAGGTCGAGGCAACCAATTGATGCGCCAACGGCACCGATGACGGCGGCGGCGGCTGCAGGCCGCCAGCAGCGCTTGGTACCGTTAATGCGCTAAACGGATACGCATATGTATTCGCTGCAAACGCCGACGCTGGCTGCGCTGCATGATAAGCAGCGACACTGGCAGCATGATGGCTATTCGAACCGGTGCTGCTGCCGCTGGCAGAGCGTCGACCGCTATCAATTACATCATATTGATTGGGCGTCTTGCGGCTAACGCTAATCTCATGCTGTGGCGGCGGCGGTGCTGTATCCTTAACACGATGCTGCTGCTGCTGCTGTTCGCTATGCGCCGCAACGGCAGCAGCGTGCGCATGCGCATGTGCTGCATGTGCCGCCGCCGCTGCCGCCGCAGCATGCAGATGCTCCTCATCCTCTGGGCGCAGCACCTCAACAATTCGGTTCTTGCCATAGCCAATATCATCGCGCATTACTTCGGCAATGCGATTCTTTACATAATTATCAAAATTGGAACCTGAACCGCCGCTGCCGCTGCCACTGCCAGCGCCGCCTGGTCCGCTGCTGCTGCCGCCGACGCTGCCGCCTCGCTGCTGTTGTTGTTGTTGCTGCTGTTGTTGTTGTTGCTGCTGCTGCGGATCGTTGCTTGTTGGTGGTGGCGGCCCAACGGCACCGCCACTGCGTCCCACCACACCGCCCACTCCCGGAGCAGTTAGAAAATAATGGCTGGGATCAACGCCAACGGCAGCTGCCGCCTGTTGCATGATCAGCTCGTGTGCATATTTGCGCGGACTGACCGCCTGTGGCATGCGTATTATGTTGCGTGCATCCTCGCTGGGCGTATTGGAGCGTACGCCACTGTTGTTGCCGCTGTTGCTGCTGCCGCTGTTGCTGCTACCGCTGTTGCTGCCGCCGCTATTGCTGCCACTGCCACTGCTAACAATATTAATGGGCGATTGCTTGGCACGTTCCGCTGCCGCTGCCTCCTCCGCTTTCTGCTGCTGGCGACGATTCTGCTTCCAGCGATCAGGCGTCAATATGGCCTGTGCATCCTGCATATAGGGTATAAAGGGCGAGCGCATATGCGGATTAGGGCCATAATCATTGGCAATTATTGAATCTGTCAATTGGCCAAATGTAATGCTCTTTGTGTGTATTTCCTGCTGCTGTTGTTGCTGCTGCTGCTGCTGCGTCGGTGGACCACCGCTGCCCGACTGTGATGTGGGCGTGCCATGATGCGATGAGCCAACGCTCTGGCCACGCATTGAGCCATGCACAGAGCGTCCGCCCGAGCTGGATTGCTGACCTCCTGATTGCGATTGTTGCTGCTGTTGTTGCTGCTGCTGCTGTTGCTGCTGTTGTTGCTGCTGCTGTTGCTGCTGCTGTTGTGTTGGACCGGCAGAGATACGCTGATCCTGATCCAGATCAATGTTAATCACATTTGGTGAACTAGAGTTCACTTTGCCATTGTTCTCAGCTGCAAGCAGCGAAACGGCAGCGCCCTCATGCGATTGACGCATGTCGCGTTGTTGATACTGCAAAAAATTATAAGAAAATTGAAACAATTGAAATAATTGTAAAACTGTTTAGAAAATTAACAATATTGTAACTATTTACTAATTTGATTGACTAGCCAATTTCATGTGGCACAATTCGTATGTAAACAATAATTAATAGCGCATTTATAATTGTCGAAACTCATCACTTAAATATATTTAAATTACTTTTTATTTTATACATACATAAATAAATGGTTTATATTATTTACACAAAATATTTATGGAAACATATCTTTTTTAGTTTCGTATTTAAATATATTTAAATAATGTTTTCTCATTCAATACAAAGCGATTTTTATATGTTCCACAATCATTTCAAATCATTTTTTTCAACTTAATTCCTCTCAATCAGCAGAAGCAAAAAAAAAAAAAAAAATCCTATTCTTCATACATTTTGAATCTTTTTTTAACATGTGACGTCACGAGCTCGTCCCGCCAAATAAAGGATCGTAACAGTCATGCGCATGACATAATCTAGTCTCTGCACCTGCTTATGCTAATGGTAATGTTATTAACAGCGCAGTGCACTGTTAATAGCAGAAAATGGAATTTTGCGAGAATTTCATGTGTAAATTTTGTGCAGCAGAACACAAAAAACAAAATATGTTGCTAGAATCCATTATATGTAAACTATTTTTTTTTTTAACATTCAAAGTAATTCATATTTAAGTGATGATTTGTTGGTCTACCATTATAAATGTAATTGTTTTCTTTACAAACAGCACATATTAAATAACTATAATACTTATAAAAATAAATAAACATTTGATTTAATAATTTTTTACTTATTTTAATAATATACCTTTAAAAATTGTTATCTAAATTAATTCTATGTTTTTTTTTGAATGTTTTTAACCATTTTCATAATATTTTAAAAACAATATTTGATTTCAATTTGCTTTACATCAAAGTCAAATCAAATTAAATAAAATTCTGTGAATTTCACGTTTTTCCCTAAATTTTAAACTATATATAAAAATCATAATTAATGCTTACGATACTCACGTAGGGAGGACGCGGTATTTCGCGTGGTAGACTGCTTATTTCGCCGGTGCGACTAATCTCGTGCTTGATGATGGCATCGATGAGACTCTGAGCACTGAACTGACCGGGTGCATCCTCTGGCGGCTTACTGCCATGTGTCTGACGATAGTATCTGTAAGAACGAACAGTAGAAAAATGATTTATTGATTGACCAAACAATTGAATCGATTAATTGAAATACACTTACGCATCCCGCTCGCGATCGGGTATGGTCCGTGGTGGCCCAGTTTCTGGCCCCGGACCACGTATATAATGCCCATGTCCATGCGCATGCCCATGCCCATGTCCGGGCGGTGGACCGGCATTGGCAACCGCCAACATTCGTTCCATGCGTCGATTATCCCGCTCTCGCTCCTCGGCGGCACGTTCCTGTTCCCGCCGCTCCTGATCACGTCGCTGGCGTTCCTGTTCCCGTTGCCGTTCAAAGCGATGCTGATTCTGTATTAGCTCCTTCTGCATCTCCCGATCCCTTTCAATAATCTGATTATGCTGTCGCTGATCCCGTTTCACCTGCTCAATTCGACGCTGCATCTCAACGGCGGCAGCGGCGTTCATCTGCTGCCTATACTGCTGCTGCTGGGCCAACTGCACAGCGGCTGCCATCTGCTGATGATGATGGATGACTGCCATGGAGTCCCGATAGCGCATATCATGATGTGCCGCCGGTGGCAGCGGCGCTTGGGCCTGACCCACCTGCACATGCGTCGGCGGCGGCGGTTGCGGCTGTGGCACCGACTGAGCTGATGGCGATTTATCATCCTTTTGCGATGGCACCGGCAACTGTGGCTGCTGCACAGCGACGTCCACAAACGAGGCCAAAGCATCATGACCAGCTAAGAGACACAAGAGAAGGAGAGAGAGAGAAAGAAAGTATGAGTGCAAAAATTCAAATTTAAAGAAACAAAGAAAAAATAATTTTTTTTTATAAATAATTTACCTGGCGGATAATTATAGGGCGGGACAATGTGTATACGGCTCGGTGGCGGTGCAGCGGGTGATGGGGGCTTGGAGCCGGTATTGTGACGCTGAATGACACCCTGACGTTGAGGCGGCGGCGTACGATGTGGACTGGGAGTACTGTGAAAATAAATAATTGTTATTAATAATTAGAAATTTAATACATTTTATATGGGCAGAAATCAAATTTAAAAATTATTCTACAGTTCCATATATATATAATAAATAAACCACCGTGAATAACGAACTTTTTATTTTTAAAAATCATATTTCTATGTTAAATTTAAATTTTTTTTCATATACATAAATAGGGATATAATATTTTTTATTAAGAATTTTCAATAAAACTTTGCCAATAATAATTATATTTGAGTAATAAAAAAAAAAATTTTAAAAAAAATCGTTATTCAGTTTTATTTTTTGTGCTCAAAACTAAAACTCAAAGTATTCCCATTGACGTTATTATAGCTAAAGCTTGCTATTATATTTCTTAATTAAAAAAAAACCTAGAGGAACATACAAAAAATATATTCGAAATTGTAAGAAATTTTTTAAATGTTTTTTTCTTTTGCAATTTTTGTTTTTAAATTATGAAAATATATTTTTTTTAGGTTCGTCTTGGTTTTGATGTTGAGAGTAAATACCAAGTTTATCATATTTAACAATCAAAACTTGAATTTTTTTGTTCAATAATATAATTATTATTTTCAAATTATATATAGAAAACACTCAAATATTAATAATTATACTTAAAGAAAATCTTAATATAAAAATCCTAAGGATGACATTGTTATAAAAAGTAAACGTTATTCATGTTACCTATCGATTTTAAGCTATCGATAATATTTAATTTAGTTTTTACTTTGATATTACTGTACCTATTGGAATGATCTGCCGGTGAGGCGCGACTGGAATATTCAGGCCGTCCACGGGGCTGTGGCTCCTTCTCATAGGCCGCATAGACCGCTGAGCTGCCGCTAACACTATTCCGGGGCGATGGCGATTCCTTATCGGAGCCAGAGCCTGCACCGCCGCCAGCGCTGCTGCTGCCACGTGATACATTGCGTTGCTGTTGACCCTGCATCTGTTGCGATGTTATATAATCATTGATGACAATCTGACGTGAACTTAACACCGATGGCTGTTCGACAACGCCGCCATAGGGTGAACGGGAATAGGGTGAGCCGACGGTTACGCCCACACCATAACCCTGTGGTGGGGCTTGAGGTGACGATTGCTGTGGCGGCGGCGGTGGCGCCTGGGCGGGACTCAAGCGTTGCGAACTCTTGTAGAAATCAAAGGCACGCTTGCTATCCAAATGATGGGGCGGCAAATGGAGCGGTGTTCCTTGGGTTATGGAGCCATGTTTGCCCGTCTCTGGGCAGCTGCCTGGTGGCGTTTGTCGCACCAGATTATCATATTTGGGACTGTGCAGCGATGAGGCAGCATGTACAATTATTTGTTGCTGTTGTTGTTGTTGTGCGCTATTTGTGGGCGTGCCATGTGTTATGGAGCCACCTTTGACCAGCTGCAACTGTTGCTGCTGCACGGATTGCTGCTGCTGTTGCTGCTGTTGTGGTGAAGGCGCCTGCGAATGCATATGTTGCTGCTGCTGCTGTTGCTGCTGCTGCTGTGGACTCAATTTGGGCGGCAACTTGGAGACACGCGTTGGCGGCGGCGCTTGCGGTTGCGCCGGCGGCGGTTGCGTTGGACGCGTCAATTGGCTTTGGCCAAGGGGTACAGGTACTGGTTGCACATATAAAGCGCTCGGCACTGGCTGACCCGGCGCCTGTTTGACCACGCCCACGCCATGCAACTGCGGATACGGTAAATAGCTGCCAGCGGGCGCTGCACCAGGTGGCACAGACAATGCTGGCACCACACCACCATCGCCACGATACATGTTGGGCGCTGTACGCACAATATGCTTCATTGCACCGCCCATAGATGAGGGCGGTGGCGGGCCATGATGACGTTCAACGGCTGCTGAATTGATGCTGTTGCTGTTGTTGTTATTTATGTTGCTGTTATGCGGTGAATGGCCATCGCGTGGCGGCTTCTTGATGCTCAAATCTAATGTTTGTGGCTCTGCCTCAGCGGCGGCAGCGGCTGCTGCAGCTGCTGCTGCACTCAACATACGCGGTGGCGGCGCATGCGTTGAAGGCGGTGGTACAGATTGCTGCTGCTGCTGCTGTTGCTGCTGCTGCTGCTGCTGTTGGCTTGTGGTTATATGACTGCCAGCAACATTGTAAATAATTGTATCGGGTGGCGTGGGCGTTATGGCGCTTTTCTTTAAGACCGGCGTTATGGTGGCCTTGTCAACGCTGCTGACTTGTTGCTGCTGCTGTTGCTGCAACAATGTTGGCTGTGGCATGAGCACATGATGTTGTTGCTGCTGTGCAGCCGCGGCTGCTGCAGCGGCCACAGCTGCCACTGCCAAATGTGTATTAACCACAGATAATGTTGCCAAATTATCGCTGCTGCTGCTGTTGTTGTTGTTGTTGTTGCTATTGCTGCTGCAGGCACTGCTACTGCTGCTGCTGCCGCCGCCAACGCCGCTGCTGCTGTTGTTGCTGCTGTGACTGTGACTGTTGCTGTTAACAGCTGCTGTTGGTGGCACTGAGCGTGTGCTTAACTTTTGCACCGAGGTGCCATGTGGCAAGCCAGGCGGTGGCGCCTGTTGCTTCAATAAAGCGGCGCCATCCTGACGATATTCCCGCACAATTGTTACCTCCTTGCGATCCAAATTGTTGTGTTGCTGCTGCTGCTGCTGTTGCTGTTGCTGTTGTGCGCTCTGCTTGTTGCTGTTGCTGCCTGGCAATTGTGGTCTATTCTGTTGCTGCTTTAGCTGCCGCTCAATTACGGAATAGACACAATCCTGCACATTGTTAACAGCCTCACGACGCATACTCATGGGTCCATTGGGTTGTTGTTGCTGTTGTTGTTGTTGTTGTTGTTGTTGCTGTTGATGATGTTGCTGCTGCTGCTGCTGTTGTTGCTGTTGCTGCTGCTGCTGCTGTCCGCTATGCGCAGCAATTGCTGTTGCCTGTGGCGGCTGCAGACCTGCCACATTGTTATTATGTGCAGCATGCGCTGCCTGCGTCACAATTGCCGCTGCAAAATGTGCATGAGCATGCGCATGTGCCACAGCGTTAAAGATGACCTTGGGACTTTGACGATTCGCTGGCGAATTCTCATTCTCCTCATCCGCTGTCTCTGTCGCCGATGAATCATATTCTTCGCTAGTTTTTTGCTTTTTCGGTGCCTGACACGCGGGCGGCAACAAACGTTCCGAGTCATGAGTGGCAGCAACTGCTGCTGCTGCTGCCGCTGCCGCTGCGGCTGCCTTGGCGCTCATGCGTGTGGGCGTTATGGTTAATGCGGCGCCACTGGCATCTGCCACACTGCGCACATTCACATTGGCAGCATTGGGTTGCAGTTGCTTTTGCGGCACTGGTGGCGGCTGTGGCAATTGCTGTTGTGGCAATTGTTGTTGTGGCAACTGTTGTTGCTGTTGCTGTTGATGCTGTTGCTGCTGCTGCTGTTGTTGCTGCTGTTGTTGTTGTTGCTGCTGCTGCTGCAACTGTTGTTGCTTGCTTAGCTGCGTTTTGTGGCGCTGCAAATTCTCTGGACTATCCACAGATGCCGTATCGGAGCCACCAGGCTCACGTTCATCACAGGACGAGGTGCTCACATCGGTTTCATCGCCATCGCTGGTCAACATGCCCAAATTGAGACTGCCATCGGGTACACCAGATGCACCTGGTGCTCCTATAACACCGGCACGTCTACGCTCCTCATCCGTGAGATTCAGCTGGGGATCTAGCTTGCGTCGAATGCGCATTAAGCACGCGGAACAACAACGTGTCGCATGTGGCGGTATTTGAAATTCAGCCAACAATGGATCACGCAATTCGGGCGTCAATTCAAATAATCTTGTTGGTATATTACGCAAACGTTGTGCCCGATCCTTGGGATTGGGACAACTGGGTAGCGGGCAATTGGGATAACGATTTCGCACCGATTTACATTGGCAACTATTGCAGACACGTGCACCCGCCGGTATCGTTTCATCTGGTATCGCATATTGCTGGCCACGCCCCTTCTTCAAAGGCCGGGTACGGGGACAAGCCTCCGCCTTGCACACAAAACAGCTCGCCAATTTGTCTGGAATAATCGGGAAAAGAAGAGTAGTTATTGTAGATGAGAGTCGAAATAAACCTTAAGTAAAAAAAAAATTAATTATTAAATATGTTGCGACTTAACAAATATCCTACACAATTCTTAAATAACATTTTGGTTTATCAAAAGATTTTTAGGAAATTTGGAAACATCACTTTTAGTTAAGTCTAGGCATTATATATGCTCAAAATCAAGTTTATAGCTTTAAAATTGTTAGCACTAGAGAAACCTAATTTAAAATAACACTAGTTTACAAAATGTAGCTTATTTTTTTATGCTTTAAAAAAAAAACAGCTTTTCCAATATATTTAGAGTCCCAGATGACGAAAAAACACTTTAAAAATTTAAAAAAATAAAATAAATAAATAGGAAATTTAAAATATTGATATTATTTTATTTTAAAATTAAAATTTTAAATTTCCTCGTATTTTCTAAAGTAATTCAATTGATATAGATAGACAGATAAAAATAAGGTAAACCTACAAATCAGCCCTATATATATTTCTAGAATCAACTGAACCTTCTACATAATATTTATTAACATTCCCTTTTAGCCATTTTTATGCGCTACAGGGTATTAAAAGCGATTTAATTAAAGCCAAAATGAAAATGAGGCAAAGAAAAAAACTTGGGTAAACGGTAAACAGTTTTTCCACAAGCAAAGATATGGGGGGCAGGCAGAGGCGGCAGTAACCGGGTTTGGGGGGGCTAAGTGGATAGCCTTAGCTGCATTAAAAAAATACAAAAAAAAAATAAAAATAAAAACTGAACGCAGAAGGCCGAGTTTTCATTAAGCCACTTAACAAATAATGAGCAGCAGCCAATTGAATATTTTAATATGTTGAGAGAGAGAGAGAGAGAGAGAGAGAGAGGGTAGTAGATGAGGTAGGGGGATAATGAGGAGTATGGAAAGCTGAGAGGAGTTAAAACATTTTATGGATAATATAATAATTTTGATTGTGATTATATAACAATGAAACACTAAATAGATCAAATTTTATTAAGTGACAAAAACATTAAGATAAAAATTATTTTTATTACGTTATCGATAGTATCGATATTGTTCGGATTTTATAGAATACTTAAAGGCAAAGACCGTAACTATTATGTGGAGTTAACTAAGTCCCTTTCAAGAGTTATTGAAGAACTTTTAAATTAACATATTATAACAATTATTCTAGATTTAAAAAAATTGTTTTTAAATAATTGTTATTATTGACTTCTGTAATATCCTTGAACAATTATGATTATAACTGAGTTTTAATTTTTTTTAATTCTACTACTATTGCTATATCTACTTATATCTGATTTATTTAATTAAAAATTTGATCAATAACAGTTATTTTCGGTTCCTGCTTTAGAGTAATTCAAGTTTTTAAAAATTTCATTAGTTATCGATAAGAACAAGTCACAGAGGAGCCTTGTTATCGTAACATGAATAATCTGTAATCGTTTTTTTTATGAAATTTTAAAGAAAACACTTATCGATATATATATATATATATGTATATATATATTGGCTTAGATATCGAGCAATGAAAGAATTCCCAGAAACAAAACGCCCTGTGTTTGAATTTCTGAGCTGCATTTTTGTTGTTTGTCTTAGTTTTGTTGTTGTTGTTGTTGTTGCTGTGGTTCTTGCCATTTAATATTTTTACAATTTTAATGATGTGCAAATAGAAGCGATAGACAGAAAGGGAGCGAGAGAGAGAGAGAGAGAGAAAGAGAGACAGATATAACAATATGGCGCATTTAATCAAAATCAATGTAATTAAAATAAAGGCAAATAAAACACAGAGACTTGTGATATGCTGATAAAGTGAAGGGAGATAAAAGCGGGCAGGTTTTTGCTAATGAGCAAAGGAGACTAAAACAGGGGGATGAGAAGTGAAGAGAGAAGTTTGAGCCAAGTAGCCAAGTTAAATCAATCAAAGTTTAAATGTCAGTGACAAAAACGTCAAGGTTTCTCTCTCAATATCAATGAGAGAAAAAAAAAAAAAACAACGACGACGACAACGACAACGAGACGATGAATGTCCATTTGCCACATGCCGCCTTGCCACACACACATGTTCCCACAACACCCCAAGCCCCTGACTTTCCCTTGCCTTCTGCTTGGGTCAGTCAATGTGCGTTCCGTCTCTGTGGAATATGAAAATACATCAAAGTAGCCAAAAAGCCAACAAACGCGACGGCCTCATTCTCGTTCTCATTCAACATTTCTTCCGTCTACATCCTTCATCCTGCCGTCACATTCTCAACCTCAACGTCATCATCCTCATTCACATTCACGTTCTCGTCCTTGCCCAGAGAGTTGCGCCTTCTCCTTTATTGTCCTCAATTTTCATTTCGGTCCAAGATACAAAGGCAAAAAAAAGCAAAAAAAAAAAAAAAAAAAAAAGAATTTGCTTTTTGCGCGCGCAAAGTGAAGCGTTTAAATTTTAATAAACCACTCATTTTAATTTTGATTGTCGCGGGGGAAGGGATCAGTGCAATGCAGGACTGTACAGCACAGGGAGGGCAAGTGTGGGCAGACGAAAGGGGGCCTGGTCTGTCCAGTTGCCTTCATTCCCCTTTTTGTCAAATGTCTCCCACTTGGCCAGAGCGCCCAATATAAATTAACTTGACATATGGCTTTACTTGGTTGAGAATTACATTCATTTGTGAACCGGTTTTATATAAAAGTATATTGACATAGTTTTCAAATAAAATTAAATAAAATATAACACTTTTCAAATTGAGTATATTTATTTTAAAGTGTAAAATATAACGCACAAATTTATAATTGTATATGAAAAATGTGTGATTACAATTTATCAATTTATCAAATTATCATTTTTTGCTGTTTTAAATAATAATGTCAGCCCTTGGCTGTATTCCTAATTGATCAGTGTGAATATTAATAAATTGACAGATAGAATATATAATTTAATATTTAAATTAAAAAATAATACGAGCAATATATATATAACTGGGATTTAAAAAGATCTGGTTAATTTGACAACTCTGTTATGATCTTACAGCTCTGTTGTTTAACAGTTCAATTCGCACTGTTTTATTGATCAGTTATCGATAACCTCTGTTAAGCTGGCAACTCTGTATGTTTGACAGTTCAATACGGTCTCTCTCCCTCTCTCTTGCTTCCTCTGTACATTTCACCTGTCAAAAAGTAGGCAATATAAAAAATCGTTGCCTACTTTAGGGGGAGGGACGAACCGAGCCAGCAACCAAAAGGCCAATTAAATTGATGGGCCTTGGCCGTGGCGTACGCTCAATCAAAATGCAATTATAAATTGCAAATTAAATAGAATTGCAAAATAAATATTTAATATTAATAACAGCAATAATAAAACAAAGCAAAAAAAAAAAGAGGACAAAAATAATGAAAAAATGTAATAAATGCAATTGAAATTTACAGGACGTCAGTGTATTGAGCCCAACAGCAGCAACAACAGCAACAACTCAAATAAATTAATTAATAAAAAGGCAATTGGTCGCTTGGTTCGCATTGAGCCAGAGAGAGAGAGAGAGGGAGAGAGAGCGCAAAAGAGGACATGGTGAGAGGGTAAAGGTGTATTGCATATCATGCGTCAATCTCCAGTCTTGTTTTTTATTATTTAATTTTTGATTTTTTAAAAATTTATGTAAATATTTAATGCACTTTTGTGGCCATATGACGACGACGACGTATTGCAGAGCACATTCTCCCCCATTCGTCCCACCTCAATCCCCTTTCCACTGTATATGTAAGCGGTCAACAGTTCGTTCAGAGAGATATATATTTAAACTTAAATAATAAAAAAAAAATACTTTTATATGCTCTGAATATCAGCACAAATTGTTTTTCTTGCTTAATTTGCATTTTGTGTTGCTGTCAAGGCGGCAACAATTGAAAATAAAGAATTGCACAAATTAATATCGATTATCGATACTAAAAATATTCAATTTAAAGAATACACCTAAAAAAAATACTCTATTTTACAGTTGCAAAAACAACACTCAGATCGTGTTCTGAATATCACTTTCGAATCAATTCCACAAGAATTATATGAAGCATAGTTTTGGTTGCATTTTAATTGTTAAGCTTTAAAAAAATTAATTTGTAAGTAAAATTTTCAAAATTCTAATATAAGCAAAATTGATTTTTATGTAAAATCTCATTTTAAAAATTTCGAATGTTTTTGACATTTTCGTCGCCTGTATAACATATGCGCTGTTTTTGCTTTCATGTCACTCAATTTACACACACACACACACACACATGCAATATGTAGTTGTTGTTGTTGCTGCTGCTGCACCAATTTACCAAAAAATTAAGTCAACTGTAATTAATACATATTAATGGAAATTTGTGTTAATTAAATGTTGCTATAAGTCCACACTTCCATAAAACAAACAAAAACTGACGACGCACACATGTAAAGAGCTGAGTGTGCGTGCGTGTGTGTGTGCTCTCTTTAGTTCTTCTGCTTCTTCTTAGCGCGTTCAATGACAATAATAAATCTGAAGAAAGGAAGGAAGCGACAAAAAGGAACTTGCCAAGCACAATTCGAATATGTGTACAGTAGAGCTACATATACTCCTACAGCCTGCTCTTCCCTCTTTTGCCAATAAGCTTTAAAGTACTTAATTCAATCAACATTATTTTTTGTTGACCAGCAGCAGCAGCAGCAGCCGCCTCAGTCGGCAGCGACAGCGACAGCGACGTTGGCTCTCTTTGCATTTCGATCAATTTTATTAATAATTCAATCAGTCAAAAATTATTTGAAACGTCCCAAAGGAAAACAAAAAAAGTTTTTGCTCGTTTTTGTGGCGTCGACTGCGATGCGGCGTCAGCGTGTGGCTTTCTTTGCTTTGATTTCGTCGCCGTCGCTGTCGCTGTCGTCGCCGTCGCCGCCGACGCTAAGAATGAGAGCGAGAGCGAGCCATGAAAGATGAAACGTCAAGAAACAGATTGAGAGTGAGAGTGAGCGAGAGCGAGAGAGAGGGAGAGATAGCGAGGCGAGTTGGTTGAGTTATTTGCACAGCGCGTCGTAAGAAGAAAGAGAAATAAAAATAAAAATAAAAATGAAACTAAAACGAAAGCAAATCAAAACGACAAACAAAACAAAACGAAATGCGACGCGGCGCGGTTGTACAAGAAAAAAATAAAAATAAAAAAAATAGAGAAAAAAATATTAAAAGAAAACATGAAATAATTCCATTAGTACAATTTCTTTTGCAAGTACAAAGAGTAAATATTACTGGGGGTTTTGTGCGATGGGTGTGGGGGCGGTGCGGGTGCGGGGTCGGGTGCGCCATATGCTATGCGTTCAATAATTGAGAGCATGTAAGAATGGGAGAGAGAGAGAGAGTGGCCAAATATGTGAGAGAGAAAGATAAGATTGTGAATATGCAGAAACATTTGCTTAAACATTAAAATATTATTTGGCAGGGTATTTAGGTAACTTAAAAAAAAATTTGGACAAATATTTGCACAAAAATTTGCCCAAAAGTTTGCCCGAATTTTTGCTTAATTTTTTGTTAGTTAATTTGTTGCTCAAATTTTTGTTCAAATGTTTGAGCAAATGTTTGTCCAAATGTTTGTCCAAATATTTGTGCAAACATTTAAGCAAATTTTCGAATTGGTATCAAATCGAAAAAAATTTGTCTTTGTAGATATACTGTTTATATTTTATAAGTTAAGTGCCTTTATTCACTTTTACTAACTCTAAAAGTCATCAAAATGTTTGTCGAGTTTGCTCTTACAATTTGTTGAGAAAATCAAACAAAATTTTTGGAGCTTAAATGATTACCCAATTAGACATTACCAGGCAAATAATTAACTAATTGCGAATGCAAAACACACAAAATAGTCAAATTTTTTAACATATTTGTGCGCAAATTATTTGCATTTGCAATTGTAGATAGGCCTACATTCAGAGTATTAAAGGTCTGCTTCAAGCTTGTTTAACTTATATGATTGTTGACCTACTGAACAACAACAGAATCCCTTTGCAGCTCTATAGTCTCTACAGGGTCAAGTCCTTTGATTATAGTATGATTTGTATGTACAACAATATTTGCAAATTAAATTTGAGCAAATGCAAATAAATACTAAATACTTGGCATTCAAATAGAAATTAACCAATGCACCCAAAAGTCTTTTCTGTATATATATTTGGTCCTTTGGCTTACAAGAATGAACTCTGCTGCAGCAGCATAAAATTTGCTGCAAAAGCTACAGAAAATTTATTTAACTTTCAATTAGACAATTGAATACACAATAACAATATGCAGAGAGAGAGACAGAGAGGGAGAGAGAGCGGGAGGGAAAGGCAAGCAGACAATTAACTTTGCAAGTAAGCAAAAGTAAAGTTCTTTTGTGCACCAAGTAATTCATAGAAGAATAATTAAAAAGTGAAACATTGGCTAAGAAAATTTGTAATATAATTAATTAATGGTTTATTATGTGTTTAGAAGGCTAAAAATACTGTTTATGTTTATTGCATTATTTTAATATATTTTTGTTTTAAATTAAGCTAAATCAAAGGAATCAAATCAACGCTGCAACTTTTTATAATATCGATAATTTTTTTTTATTTTTTTTTTTTATAGCCTACTGTTACTATTTTGAATAACTTATACTATAGTGAATATCAATTTCAACAACTTATATACATATTTTCATATATACACAGTTTCGTCTATTTGCTAGGTGATAATCGATAATTTGAATATACATAACAATCGATAGTTTAGGCAAACAATATCAAGATTATGATATAATACTATTTAAGCAGCCAAAATTGATTTAAATCAATTAATATTAGTATTCAGCTGTTTATATTTACATGCTTATCGATAAACATCGATAGTTTACAATTTTTGCTTCTGATATACAACACACATATGTGTGTTTGTGTATGTGTGTAAACGAGCACAATCAAAAACAAATTCAATCAAAATTTACTAACAACATTTAGGCTAACGATTGCTAACAGTTACTACAACAACAACAACAACAACAATAGCAAAGCAGAGGTTGAACAGAAAACGAACGAATGAAACGAAACGAAACGAACAACAACAACAACAATGGCGACTGCGGCCAATTAAAAAATATACGACGCGCGCACAAAAGTATGCAACGAAGGAGGACGGACGTCAACAGGCGGCGCTCGCTAATTAGCACCATAGGGAATTTACGCTGGCAGCGGAGTAAAGAAAATACTTGCGTAAGCGAAAGACAGCAAGCAGAAGGAAGTTGCCAGCCGCCAACCGCCAACTTGTGTGCAAACATCAAAGCAGCAGCAGCAGCAGTAACGTCGACGTCAACAGCGACAGCGACAGCGACAGTGGAGTGCAATAGCGGCAAAAAAATGGAATTATGTGCATAAATGTCGACTATGGCAACGTTGAGAAGCAATGTTGTGTCGACACACACACACACACACGAAGTATATGTACACTCACACATGTACAACTCTTAAAAACACATGTTCGCAGCATCAGTTTTGGGAGAGCGTGAGTAAAATGCAAGAGAAAGAGCTAGAAAGCGTGTGCGGAGAGGTAGAAATTGCTCAAAGCTTATGCCATAAATACACTTAGAGAAAAGTCAGTTGGCATAAAGTTGAAAATTCAAGCAATATTTATATGAATCAGTTTTTTTTTTTTTTTTTATTTCCTTGAATGTTTAAGCCTTTATAATAGACCATAACTTGGCAGGTGATTAATCAGTATGGAGTATTTATTTGTTTTAGCTGATCTCAGAGTGGGTATAGGGTGTTCCATAGTCGGGCATATTTAAATATAGATTCTTTTTTTAATATTTAAGCTGAATTATACTCATATATATTTTACAGAATTTCTGTCAGTAATCGTTTCACTAAAATTTTAATTAACAGTAAATGATAAAATCAAAAAAAAAATAAAATAAAATTTAACTTTAACTTTAAATTATTTACATAACTATAAAAATCAATTTCAAAAAATTTGCTATCAAAAAAAGGCTATATAATTTATTTGTCATTTGAATGAATTTATTTTATTATTTAGAGCAGAAATCAGACCATAAAATACATATAAATATATAATTTTGAAAGAACTGGTTTAATAATAAATGCACTTATATTATATTTATTATTTCATTTACTTTGTTTTTTATATCAATTATTGTTTTAAATGTGAACTTTCTTAAGTTTTTGCAATTTTATATACATTTCGATATGTTGCAAACGTATTTTTTCGCTCAGTGTATATATAATTGTAAATACAGTTAATATAAACGTCATGTCGCTGCCGCCGTCTCTGCTGCTGCCGTCGCTTCGTTTGGCACTTTTAATTTACAAAATGGTGTTGATTTAACGGCATTCGTTGTGTTGGGAAGAGCGATGCAAGAGGGGGAATGTAGAGTTTGTGTGGGTAGTGGGGGTGGGTAGGAGGTTTTGTTGAAAAGACTGGGCATAAGTCCAGCGTCAGCGTCAGCGTAGGCTGTCTGACAGCACAAAAGAAACTTGTAAAATATATAAACTGGGCAATTGTGTGTGGCGGACCAAACGTCAGTCATCATCATCATTATGAACATCAACACAACTTCATTATCATTATTAGCATGTTATACTCTGTTATCGTTATCATTATCATTATATATATATATTTTTGCTGGCGGCTTTGGTTTCTCAGCATTTTGCCAGTTTAACAGTTCTTTTGCTGCTGCTCTTTCATATTTTCTTTTATTTTTTTTGGTAAACGATTTTCACTGATTAATAAAAGTTGCTGCCGCTGCCGCACACAGATACACCAATACATAAACACACACCCACACACACACACACACACGTACGAGAATCAAAACTGCGCCAGCGATAATCAAAAGGGTGTGCAATTTTAATTGAGCAATTTAATTACATATGTAAGCAAAACGACAACCAGAGCAACAGAGATAGAAAGACAGAGAGAGAGAGAGAGAGAGAGAGAGAGCAACAGTAAATAGGGAGAAAATGGCGCAGAGTACAGTGTACAGTGTACAGCTATAGTTTCTCTAGCGAACCAAGATCCGAATATATAAACTTATAGCTAACAAACAACAGTTTACAAATAAAAAATTAAAAAAAAACAAGTGTAATATATCCAATTTCAGAAATGATTCGTTAAAAGTATCGATAACGATAAATTTTGCCAGTGTTGTTCCGAGCGCGATTGTTAACTCATTTTGGCAGTGTTTAAGGTTATATAGACTTTTGCTTTAAGTTTATATATATTATTATTTTATTTTAATTTTCTTAAATTTATTTTTAACATTTTTGTTTCGGTTTTTTGCAATTATATTTGAATAGTTTTCAATCGATTTCAATTAAGTTGAAAACAGTTAAAAATTTTGTTGCCCAAAAAGCTCAACAGCTCAATCTTTAAGTTATAAAAATTTTAAACGCAGCATATACATTTTTGGCCCATAGTACTTTACACTAAGTTAATAGAGAATGAGTTGGTAACTCGCTCACATAATTAGCAAGCAAGCAGAGTTGTGTGTGTGGGTGTGCCTCAGTGTGTGTGTGTGTGTGTGTAGGTGCACAGTTTTTTGTTTGTGTTGGCAAAGCTTTCGTTTTTTCGGTATTTAGGTTTAAGTTTGTAATTAGTTTATCGGCGCCTGTAAGTAGGCAACAGTTTCTTTCACAAAAGTTTACTTTAAGCAGTTTAAGCAGTTTAAACACTTAAGCAGTTTAAGCAGTTTAAGCACTTAAGCAGTTTACTTAAAAATTTCAACAACGCTTTTTTCTTTACTCTACTCTCAGCATAAATAGTTAATCAATTTTCTACAAAATTATTAAATGAACATTATTAAGTTCAATATATCTAACATTTTTCGATAAATTACACTTTAATCATAAATAAATTACAGTACATTTTTATTATATTGTTATATTAAAATCTATTTTTTCAAATGTATCAATAATATTTTGTTGTAAAATAAATATTGTGAAATATCTAAATATAGCACAGATACAAAAATAAAATTAAAATTCGAAATATTTAAATTTAATTTTCTGCAACTTAATTTAATGCATATGCGCCAAAAGATATGCTATGTTTTTCTAAATGTATTTTACACTAAAACGCAATTTTGTCAATGTATAAAAACTTATATAGACTTTATATGGAGATTGTCTAAAAGACTAAATAAACTTGCAAGAAATAAAAAGGATATTGCTTATTATTCTATCTATCCTTCTATGTGATCCTGAATAGAAGATTCTTTTAGGAAGAACATTAGGAACTATACTATGTACTACTATCAAATTCTATCTAAATCTATCTATCGAAATTATTTTCTTACATCTATTAATTGGATCTATTTAAAATCTACATAGATTTGAGATAATCTAAAACTTTTTTCTCCAATTAAACTAAAAACTTTCACTAAATGTTTTATAGCGTACAATTTACTAAACATGTTCTCCACACTTTTCCCTAATTCTCAGTTATAATGCCTGTTTCAATATGTATACTAGGGTTAGATTGAGAATATGTAAAGTGGGCGTAGTTTTGAGCTTGTGAGTAATTATGATTTACTAATTAGTTAGCAAACAGAAACACATTGAGCCGCAAAGCTGACAAACTTCTGGACAGGCACCCCCGCCAAAACACGGTGGGGTGGGGCGTAAGGGGGAGACACAAACATTCAAAACGCGAAATTTGCGATCTAAAACCTTCCTCCCCCCCTGCACTGAACTCCCACTGCGGCTGCCTGACCAATATAGAAACTGAGATATATAGAAGGGGATGGCAACTAGAACGGGGAGAAGGCGGCGGGTTTCATCGGTGAATTTTCAGCTAGGTTTCAGGTGGATTTTCACTGGGATGCGCACTATGGCAAATATGTACGATATTTTGGCATAAATGCAAATTTTTTAATATTTGACATTTTACCAATTTTTTTTTGATTTTCTAAATTTCAATACACAAGATAAAAATTTTTTTTTTTAGATATTTGAAGCTCGTTTAAAGTCAGTTGATTTAGAGTTGTTTTGTGAATTGAAAAAGACGTGAAATTTGTTTACAATTCAGAGTTGTTTTGTGAATTGAAAAAGACGTGAAATTTGTTTGCGAATTAAGTTTAAATATGCAAAAAGTTAATCGAGCTAGGTTGAATAAGTTGTTAGTAAAGATTTATAGTATTTGTGTTTTATTGTTTAATTATTCTACGTATTGTTCATGTTTATTTTTTAGCTTAAAACTTACAAATGTATTCTACATTAGTTTAACTAAAGTTCATTCAAAAGTTCAAGTTTCTAACTTAATATTTAGATTTTAGATTTAGATTTAAAGTCAATATATTACATTTATTTCTTAAACGAAGGGGCGATGAAGGCTTGGTTCTATTTATAAAAAACAAATTCAAAACTCTAGCTAAAATTCGTAATTTCAAGTCCCTAGCTTCTCTAGCTTTTTATCTAGAGTTTTATTTTAAAAAATTTAGCTTTTTTCCCATAGTGGAGTGTTGTAATAGGGAGAAGTTTGGTTGGTTCGTTGGTTTGTTGCTAGCGAGTGTAAGTCGATTAATTAGCTGCACCTGCAATGTTACCTGGCGCGCACAATTCCCAATTCGTAGCACACACACACACACCTCTCTCCCCCCCTTAACCCCATTCCTCTTCAATGAGGCTACAACTCCTTCTTGCCTCTGCCCTTACATTTGCAACGAAGGATTTGTACATCAAATTCGCTAATTGTTTTTGCCTTTTGGAGTATGTGTGTGTGTGTGGGTGTGTGTGTGTGTGCCAACACTTGCCTCGGCAGCGCACACACACACACACACACATGCTAGCCTACTTGTTTGCTGATTGTTGTTGCTGTTGTTGCTTTTTTGGGGGCCCAAACAATTAGCGTAATTTCAATTTTGTTCAAAATTTCATAAGCAGCCGCCGTTGACTCGCAACTGTGTATCTGACAGATACACACATATACATATACAATGCACACACACACACACACACACACACACCACCATCACCCCTCAACCCCCTTTACGGTTTGCAAACCAGTTAAGCCGCTGGCAGAGCGTTGCACACTTTTGTTGTGCGCGCTTTTTGACAGCTGCCTGCCGCCCCACTTATAAAATAAAACCAATTGAAATTGTTATATGACTAACAGATACCCTATATATATATATTTCAAAAATATACCCACATACAAGTACAGTAAACGCTGCTTTGATCGCCTTAATTTTTTAGTATCAGAGAAGATATGAGAATAAATAATAAAATAAGAAATATTATTTATATTTGAGTTTTATTTTTGTCGCTTTAATAAAATGATTAATGACCGATTTTTTATGCAATTGTTGAAAATTAATCATTATCAATAAATAAAATTGTAAAATATCATTATATAAGCATTACAATGTAATTTTTATAATATATCTTATAATGATTACGATCGGAGCATGAGATACTTAAAAAAGGATTCTCTCTATAAGGCAAACGACACGACAATATCGTGAAGGTAATTTTTACTGTATTTATAAGTATTTATATTCAAAAGACAAGATTTCTACTTAAAAAACAAAAGTAAAAAATAATAAAAATAATAAAAAATATTTAAATTTATTTTCTTTATTACATTTCACAAAATTTAACTAAGAAACATAATACCATTAAAAGATGCTATTCACTATTAGCAGTAAATTAAATAAATTAAAAAATCTTCCGATATTTATTTTAAAATTTAATTTAAGTAAACTCGTTATAGAAATAAGCAAGAATATATTTAATTTATCAAAGAATTTTAATTAAAATCACAATTGCATGTCTAGCTTTATTTAAAGATCGCTCTAGATCACATTTCAACACTTCAAAATTCCAGTGTTGCATAACAGCAACAATTAGTAATGAGAGTGTAAACTAATCGACATGCCACCACATGTATCGAAAGCAAATGTTGTTCATTATTAGCGCTACATTCAAGCACTTTTCATTGTAATATTATGAGGTATAAACATTTGCAAATAGCCCAAAAAAAACAACATTACCTACCCCATTACCCCATTACCCCAACTACCCCAACTAGCCAACACCCCCTACACAATCGGGTAGTTTAGTTTTGACAGGTGTTTTACTTTTTGTTGGTTGCATCAATCAACTTAAAATGCGCTAAATGGGCGCAAATTAATAAACAAAGCAAATAAACAGGCAACGAAATGACAAAAAAAAAAAAATAAAAAAATTTAAAAATTACACAAGAAGTTAAGACAAGTATTTTATTCGAAAAACTAAATTTCGTGTGTTAATTTATTGTTTAAGAATTTGCTTAAAAGTCAAGTTTGTTACAAACTTAGCATAAATACGGAGTGACAACTAACTACGCCCTTGTTTATTGAGAAAAAACCCAAAAAAAAAAAGATTGCAACAAAATGTTGCAAATGCAAGGGGGTGGCAGATTTGTTGTTGCTTGCAAAAATAGCTTTCAAATTTCAAATTTGGCTTCGTTTTTCATATTTTCTTTTTCTTTTTCTATTTTCTTTTTTTTTTTTTTTGTTTGTTGTGTTGTGTTGTGTGGCACACAAAAAGAATTTTTAACTAACACAAAATGGCTGTTGATTTGAGTAAAATGGCGGGCGTGTGGATGCTCTTGGATTAGTGTTAGCTTCAAGCCACATACAACACACACACACACACACACACCCCCTGATGCTCTTCCCCACAGCTTAATCCCACATTTTAGACTGAAAGTTCAATTGCAATCTTGTTAGCGACGCATTTTTTTCTCCCTGTGTGTGTGTTTTTAGAGAGGGTTAAGGATATTTAAGGCAGGACCTCTGTTTGAGCTTTTACACACACACACACACACACATGCATACACATCCTGGACTTCAATTGGTTAGCTGTCCTGGTTTTCACTGCATTTTGTTGCCTTGGTTTATTAATGTTGACCGTCAATTATGTTTTAATTGTCATAAAAGGTTTCCACTTTTGCCTCTTTACACACACACACACCACACACACACAATGAACAGTTGGACAGGTGGCAACACGTGCGTGTGTGAGCTAAAACCCCCTCTGAGCCGTCTCTCCTTACCCCATTTCCCCCTTTTTTGCCATGATACAAACAATAAAATCCAACTGGGATAAGCAACAGCAAAAAGCGACAATATGAATGCGAGTGTGAGGCAGGGGTGGGAGTGAGGGGCAGGCTTGTCAACATGACCAAAAGGCTCAGCTGTATGTGTGTGTGTGTGTAAGACAAAAGCCAACAGTTGACAGCTGTATGTGTGTGTGTGTGTGTGTGTGTGCTGCAGTTGCTCGATTGGCTGCTGGGGCAGGCAATTTGCCAACTTACTGCAAAGATCAGCAAAAATGTTTGCCTGCCAAAGAGGGCGGGGCGGGTGTAGAAAAGGGAAGGGCAAAAGTAGAAGCAGACAGAGCAGAAAGAGCGAGAGAGAGAGACTGTACAGAGAGAGAAAAAAAGAGACAAATAGAGAAACGTAAAGCTAATTGCGCAGAGCTTTTAAACGTCGCGTTAATTGAATTGAATTGCCAGCTGATTGTCCTGAATGTGTTTTCTGTTTTGATTTTTTATATACCCTATAAAAGCACAGAGCATTCGAATTTTAACACAAATTGTGTTACATATTCTAGGAAAAATATATTTGAGTATATAAACTATATATACATACATATATATACATATATGTGAATCTATTTTTAAACTATATTTTTTTTATGTTTTAGTGCCAACATATATAGTGCAACTAGACGGATCAAATTTCTATATAAAATCTATATACAACAGCTGACATATAAACAATCGAACGAAAATTAAATTGTTTTTATCAAGATGCTCCAATCAAATTAAACATTTCTTTAATTTAATGCAAATTTCTTACTAGTTGAACAACATCGAAAAACTATATTTTACAGCTTTCCTAACAAATATTGATACTATATGTGTTATAGAATGATATATCCTAAGCCTAAAACTTCCAAGTTTTGTCTAGATTATTGACAATCTATCAGAATTTTAACAAAATCAACTAATATATAGCATTAGAGCTCGCATAGCGAAAAGTTCTTCTTCTGCATAATTATCGAGCCAAATATTGAAACATTTATTATCGTGTTGCTTATTTATCGATAAAAAAAAAACAAATTTAATTGAATTTAGGATAGAGAAAAATAAAACATTTTAGTTTTATACATACAATTTTTGTATCTAAATTAAAAGCAATTATATTTTACTGGCAATCTGTCAGAAATAAAAAAAAAAAAAAACAAAAATCGGGCTAATATACACTTACAATTATAAAAATCTCATATCGATAAGTTCTAGTTTTATCTAAGACTTCTACATAATTTTCAAGCCAAATATTGAAACATTCGTTTTTGCTGTAAACTTATCGTGTTGCTTAATTATCGATACATTTTTTAATTGAATTTGGGATGGGGAAAAATAAAAAGGTTTAGATTTTTGTGTATACAGTTATTAAATTAAATTGAATGGAATTGAATTGAAAGAACTGGGCTGATAAATTTAACAAAAAAATTGTATTTTTGTATCGATAGTTTGTAAGAAAAATCGAATAAACGTACGCCCACTAAAAAATATTTGTTTAGTTATCGATAATTTGCAAGCAGTTTAGTTTTTTTGTATTCAAATTGATAAACTGGGCTACTTAATTCAAAAAAAAATTTTAAATTTATTTATCTATGGTTTGCAAGAAAAATCGATAAATGGAACGCACACTAAATGCGTGAAAAAAAATTTATAAAAACATGTATTTATTTATCGATAATTTGTAAGAAAAGCGTTATAAAAATTAATAATAAAAAATGGTCTTTATTTATCGATAGTCTGCAACGAAAATCGATACATTCTACAGACACTAAACGTGTGATAAATCAAAGAAAATTGGGACAGCATATATGTGTTTATATATATATATATAAACATGATTATGTGCGAGCTGATAGGTCAGCTATAATTAAGATAAAAACAATAAACAGAGAAAGAGAAAGGGAGAGAGAGAGAGAGAGAGAGAGAGAGAAAAAGAGAGAGTGAGAGGTAGAGATTGCGCAGGCCAGACGCTTGGGGGATTAAAACACAGCATTTAACAAATGTGACAGATTGACGATGACGACAACAAACAGGACATATGTATATATGAGTTACAGCTCAGAGCTGATGTCCTGACAGGCATATCTGTGTGTGTGTTTCGAATTATTGCCATGTTTCCATTTTTTTTTATAAAATGTATATATATATATTTCCCTTCATTTTTTTTTTTTTTTGCCTACGTTGTGATTATTTATTCAAAATGTTGAAACAAGCGTGGGCCTTTAAAAAGAACGCAGCTTGTGGGGGTTAAAGGGAAGTGGGAGAGACGGTGGCAGGAAGCGCCCAACATGATGGTCAGTTATTGCTAAATAAATGAATATCAAAAAAAAAACACATATATATATATATATATATATATACAACAATTTATGCATGACGAACACATTTATAATTACAATTCGAAATAATTTAATTAAAATTTGTTAACGCTTGATTGAAGTTTAATCGGAATGGACAGAGAGAGAGATATAGTCCTTACAACAACAACTATAATAACAACAACTTAATTAAATTAGCCTATCAATAAATAAAACTTGAACGATTGAGCATACATATCTATCTATAAAAATGCATCTATATATACTTCTTTCTCTCCTCAGTCAAACAAATGTCAAACATTTTTTGACAAATTTGTCGCACAGCAAATAAAAGGGGCGGAGTTTGAGCAGGGGGGCTGGGGGATTCAACAAATAAAACCCGATCAGCAACAGCGGTAATTAAAAGCCAACCAAATGTCCAAATACCACAAAAAAAAAAAAAAAGCCACACAAATAAAAACCCAAACCAAACACACAAACACACACATGAAAATCTTGATAAAATTAGTACAAGAAGTGTGCAAACTGTTTATTACAATATGAACGACTAAATGATGACCTGTATTTTAGTATAGAATTTACAGAGAATTGAAAAATTTGTTAATAAACAATAAAAGACAAGCTTAAGGCTAATAACAGCGCTAAGTAACATGAATGAGCATTAACATTTCACTTTAACATAACTATAACAGAGCTGCTAAGCGCTCAAGTGTATAATTTGTTATGTTCAATGTTATTTATAATAATAGATTTAATAAATTTAGTTAGATAAGTTAAAAACTATAATATAGCATTTTTTAATAATGAATATTTCCTGTCCGATAAACGAAATTATCGATATTTTATCGTTTATAAAGCAATGAAGCCAAGACAAACTCTCTATCTTAATTTGAGCTAGAGTATCTGTAAATAGTAAGGCTATTAGCTTACACACACACTTATACAGGTAGATAAAGCGAACACACACACACACAAAATCAACACCCACACACACATATATATATATATATATATAAGAGAGATAGAGCTAGTTGTATGTAAATATGTGTGTTGGTTATGCCCACAAATCAATTAAGTCGATTGAGGCGCCACTTTTGTAGCATAGATAGAACACGGCTCTGTTTAGAAGGGGGGAAAGGGGCAGGGACTAGGGAGTAGGGAAGCAGGGGATAAGAGCTAAAGGATAAAAGTAGAAAATGGGCTTTGACGCAAAGCCAAAAGTCAAACGAATTTTTTGAACAGTTTTTCAAAAAAAAAATAAATAAAAAAAATAAAAATAAAATGAGCAACTGCTTTTTAATTTTTTTTTTTTTTTTTCAAAGTAAAAATGTCGCGTGGTTTTTTGGGTTTACTTTACACAGATTCAATGATGCACAAGATTATTTGGATAAAACAGAATACAAGATTTTAGTATAAAACAAAAATAAAAATAAATAAAAAAAAGAATTATATGTAAATATGTATATATATAGTAGTAAATACATTTAAATCTATAAAAAAAAAATTTCAAATGTATAAATTTAATAAAATATACTATCAGAATATATTATATAAAATTTTATTACTTTAGCAGCTATAGTTTCAGAATTAAAAGAAATTAAATTAATTATAAAAGCAGATACCTTCAAATAGATAACGTCAAAGCAAAAACTCTTTCGTAAAATAATTCAAGTTTTAGAGCAGAAAGAGGCTTAATTTTGTAATATAATTATTATTATTATTATAATTAAATTTGAATACAATGAAACTTTAAACTGACGAGTTTATTTAGGTTATTAATTTCCCATAGTTACTAAAATTTCTAATAGTAAAAATTTGATAAAAATTTCATAATCTTATAGGATATAAAACTAAGAGCTGTTGAGTTCGGTCGGATTATCATACAAGTTATAATACTTGCTTTCAAGTTTTAATAAAATAACTCAAAAATTTAAAGTTATTTTTTCATATATCTAAAGATATACTAGAGTTAGAGATATAAGATATATATATATATATATATATATACTACTTTTAGGGCTTTAAAATATCTCCTAGCTAACAAAATTATAATAACCTCAATTGTTGCAATACTTCTTGATACTTAAACAAGAATAATAATAAATATTATTTATTTTTCTCAATATTTAATATTTTTTAAATTATCATCAAATTATTATACATTTTAATATTATTAATTTTATGAAAGAACAACAACAACAACCAATTAAACAGATAAACTGACAAAAAAAAAAACACAACGCAGCCAATCGAAGTCTCAACAGGACATTCAGTCAGCAGCCGAACATTGGCCGAAGGACACAGACACAGACACAGGCACAGATACAGATACAGATACAGCTGACAGGACTCGACTACTCTGCTGCCTGCTACTGCTGTTCGCTGCCTATAAAATGCGGCATGCAACGCGAGATGTTCATCAGTTTGAATTCGACTGTCGCACGTGACGGATCTCTCACAGCAACAACAGCAGCAACAACAACGAAAAAGTTGCACGCAAAAGTTGCTCAACTTTTAGTTTTGTTGTTTGTTTGTTTATTTATTTTTTTAAATAATTTTTTTTTTAAATGTTTACAAATTGGCTAACGGGCAGCAGCAGCAGCTGCAGTGGCGGCAGCAGCAGCAATAACAACAACAGCAGCAGCAGCAGTCGCCTTGCTGCCACAAATGTTGCAAGTTGCAATACATTGTCTGCTTGTGGCATTGTCATGTCCACACCGCCGGATGTTATCCTTGAAGTGGGTCCTGCACCCAGTAGTGTACGATTTGTGGCACATGGCTTGGTCCTCGGCATGCATAGCGGTTATTTACGCTCAGCCATACGCATAGATGAGGCAACTGCCTCAGCTGCAACATCAGCAGCCGCAGCAACATCAGCAGCAGCAGCAGCAGGAACAACAGCAACAGCTGGCGGTGAATTGTTATTGTTTTTAAGCAATGTCACCGCTGAACAATTTGCACCGCTCTTAACCTACATGTATACCGGATATTTGGATTTAAATGTGGACAACATATTCGCCGTGCTGCTTGCCACACATGTGTTGCATATGCCGCGTGCTTTGGAAATTTGTCGGTAATTTTTTTTTATCGTTTTTTTAAAGCAACAACAGCACTTGCAAATATTTGGAGTTTTTTAACTTATGTGAATTTAATTCACGACAAGCATAAAAAAAGTGTTTTAGAAAATGTGAAAATTTTGCACAATTTAAAAATTTTATTTTTATTTGTTTTTTCCTACTTAAACATTCAGTTCTCAATAACCATTTTTTTCGAATTGAAATCAAAAAAAAAATTTATTTTAAATTGCGAATTCAGTTCACCAATTCTGTGAAATTCTGTGAATAGAAAAATTAAATTCATAGCAAATTTTCAAACTTTAAGAAATTTAATTTCACTTTTACAATAAATAAATACAAACATTAAAATTTATTAAAGCTCTTGAAACTTGTTAACAAATTTATTTCGCACCAATAAAGTGTTTAAAGACTTCTGTGAAAAGCCTAGGATGTTGAAATTTTAAATAACTTTACAAACTTGCAAAAGTGTTGTACCCTTGCCTATAAATTTTCTTAAACTTGTTTTATGTAGTTTAATAATTTACTTGACAAATGCCTGTTATAAAAAATACATTTTTAAAAGAGAGATAAAAAGTTTCTATAAAAAAAAATGATATTAATAAAATATAGTGAAATGGTTAAGCATAATTTTATGAATTAATTTCACGTAAAGTATTGTATAACTGAAATTTTGCATTAATTTAATCGGAAAGTGAAAATTTACTTCATGAATTGGCACTGGAAATCTATTAAATAATAATTTACGATTTGATTAATATTTGTGAATTCATTTCACGAAAATGTTTAGCACTTTTATTAGAAAAGTGAATTTAAAAACCAATTTTTTTCAAAATATTAATCTGCTTGTTTTGTTTCCCAATTCAAGCTCCTTTTTGGCACGTGCTCAAACCGAGGGCTATTTAAGCGGCAATCCTGCGAGCAATCATCAACTGCAGCTAACCAACAACAGCAACAGTTGCTCCGGTTCTAATTCAATTGCTGGCAAAATAATACGACCCATTGCTAGTAAGGCAACAATGCCAAATTTTGGTTTTCTACCAACAACAACAGCTGCTGCTGCGGCTGCTGTTGCTGTCTATGGCCAGCCAGTGGAAGCAGCAACAGCAACAATAACTGAGATTGCAACATCAGAGCCGCAACTGTTGTCGGTGGATGAGGAAGATGTTGAAGTTTTTATAGACAGCAATACGGTTACGGATAATGAATTAGATACAGAGGATTGCAATGTATCTGTGGTTAGTTCATTGGCCAGCAGCAGTGCAGCAAGCAGTTTGAATATAGAACGTTTGGAAACTAAAACAACAGCAGCAACTGTTGCTAGCAATATGCCAGCTATAGCAACAGCTGCAGCAGCAGTTGCTGCCGCAACAACACCAGCAATACCAGCAATAACCACAGCAACAATTGCTGCCAAACAGCGTCGCTTGGGTGTTGCCAGCTCACGGAAATCTGTCAACAAACGCAACAATGTTGCACGTGTAACAGCCGCTGCTGCTGCTGCTGCAGCTACCGCCAACAGTAACTCCAGCCTAACAGCTGCAACACAGCTGGAGACAGCAACACCAGCAGCCAAGTTTATTATCGATGTGGCAAGTTGCGATGGCCCAGTGCGTTTTAGGCGTATACTTAATACGGCCTATGGCCACAAGCCGGAATGCTTTGAGCAGAGCGGCAACAGCAACAGCGCTGCATGCAACAACAACAACAACAACAACAGTGGCGGTGGGGCAGCTGGGGCAAGCAGAGAGCAGCGTACACAACAAAGTGTTAGCTATTCCTTTCATCAGCAAATGGCGCGAGCAATCAGCAGTCAACAGCGACAACAGCAGCAGGAGGAGAATGAAAATAGTGCACAACAAGCAACAGCGGCAACAGTTGCAGCCGCTGCAGCAACTACAACACCAGCAGCAGCAGCAGCAACAGCAGCAACAACTACACGCAAGCACACACAATCCGAGTTGTTTGTGTGTGTTTATTGCAAACATACATTCAAATCACAATATTGTTATCAAAAACATGCCAAGCGACATTTGAATCCTTTGAGCTTGGATAAGAAGCTAACGGACAGGGACAACAGCAACAGCAACAACAATTGCAGCAGTAGCAGCAACAACAATAGCAACGAATTGCTGGCAACAGTTACAGCTGCCGCTGCAACACCCACAACAATTGCAGTCGCAGCAGCAACTACAACAATGGCAGCAACAGCAGCAGCAACAGTTGCAGCCGCAGCAACAACAACCTTAACAGCAGCTGCCTTGCTGCGCCGCGAAGTTCGTCCTTTGGACATGAATGTGCAATATTATCCTTGCAAAACATGTGGCAGCAAATTTCCAAGCTATTATTTTGTGCACAAACATCGCAAATTGTGTCATGCCGATGAATTGGACAACAGCAACAGCAACAACACTAACAACAACTCGGCTAGCAGCAGCAGCAGCAACAACAGCAACAACAGCAGCAGCAACAAGCGTGAAGCAACAGCAGCAACAGTTGCCGCAGCAACAGAGGCAACAGCACCTTAAGGCATGCAACAAAAACACAAAATCAAAAACCAGAAAATCAACGAATTTAAATACGCTATAAAAAAATGCACACACACACACACACATATGCATAACAACAATTTTTTTTTGTCGCTTTAGAATTTGAATTGTAAAAGAAATAAATAAAAAGCAAATAAAACATAAACGAAAAACGATTTTTATAATGAAAGTGAAGAGCAACAATCAACAGCATAAAACTATAAACAATTAGTGAAGAGTAAGGAACTAAAAACTTAAAAAAAGGAAAACAAACAATAAAAGTGAAGAGCAACAATCATATAAAAAGCAGCAATACTATTAATAAAGGAAACATATGATGAAATTTTAATAGTGAAGAATGATGCATAATATAATAATAATAATAAAAATAGGAACATATTAAAATAAATTAAATTCTTGTTATTGTCAAACATTCACAATGAACTAGTATAAGAAATTGCATATAAAAGTGAAGAGCAACAATCTCAACAAAAGGTAAAGTAATTGCATATAAAAATACAATTCCAATAATATTAAGCAATATATCGTTTATCAAACAATAAATATACATAATTTGTATGCATAATTATCGAAAACTCTGTATCGATAACTTTTTAGAGACAACCTTATTATTCTTATTTTAACATTTAAAAGCAAAGCACATTTATCGACAGCTAAAACACATTGTTGAGCGTCTAACATCAAATCAAACGAAAACATATAATAAATGAATAAAGAATTTGGCTTATAATTGACATCGATAACTTATCGATTGTTATAAATAAGCATAGCTTAAGAAAATAAGTAAATTTATTTAGATTTTATGGTCTGTTGAAGATTAAGGCATATTTCTGTAATTTTTACATATAAAATAATTCTGCTAGAATCCTTTTATGCTTACTCACTTTTCTACTTTTCTTTTCTCTCTCTCTCTCTCTCCCTCTCTCTGTCTCTTTTTCTCACTCTTTGGTGCAAAGATGGCGCCGTTTAATGCAAACAAAAAAACGTTGCGGCAATTTAATAATTAAATTAAATCACTTGCATAATAAAAAAGACGTTTACAAAAATTTTAATTTAATTGAGTTTAATTAACTCGCCAGGGAGATGACAGCCAACAAAACGTAGAGGATACACGCAGGACACGAAAGATGGACCAAATGCGGGGGGGCTGTGCCTGCCTGCCTGCTGTTGCAGGTTGAAAAGTGGGCAAAAGTAGATGCAAACAAACCACAGTTGAACTGAATGAGAAAGGAAGGAAAGAAAGCACCACCACCAACGCCATCGCCACCACCGCCCCCTCCATTTAACCAACCCACTCAGGGGAATGCGGCGCGGCGCGGCGCGGTACACGCACCAATCAAGCAACCAATGTTTATCCATTTTTATTATTTTTTTTTTTTTTAACTCTTTTGGCAGCGCAAGGACTTCATCTCTCTGTTTGGCTGAGCTCCTTGAGGCAATGCCATGCCACATCAAATATTCATCGGGGACGAAAAGTGTGCTTAAAACTATATAAACAAGACGAAAACCAAGCGGACAATGAACACAAAAGCACAAAATATAAAAAAAAATAAAAAAAAATTCTAAATTGGCAAACCTCGAATGCATTTTTGATGAGGAGAAGACAGTAAAAAGGACACCGCAAATGCAGTTTACCAAACAGGCTTAACGGTTAAGAGAATATCTTCAAAATGAAATGCGAAAAAGTTGGCAAAAAACCTGCTAAAAATCTGCTTAGGCAAACAGGAACACAAAGCTTTAAAGAGCTTTAAAAAGCTGGTTAAAAACTTTTGAAACATTTCACAAGCTGAAGGACTAAAAACACAATTTTGCTTTGAAAGCTTTTTTAAGAAAAATATTTTAATGCTTTCAAAGATTTTCAAAGCTCCATGATTAGGTAAACTTTGAAAATAAATATAAAATCTATTTTAAAAAAATCATGTCTTTCCTTTAACCTTTAAGCACAAAAGCTTTAAAGTAAAGCTTGGGGAAAAAGCTTTTGGAGTTTTCCCAGCTAAATAAAAGCTGAGAAGCTTGTTCAAAGCACGCAAAGCTTTTTTAAGTTCAAGAGCAGAGTCTAGACAGTTTTGCCAAGTTTACAAATCTGCTCCTGAGAGCTTTACACAGTCTTCAAATTTATTTGAAGCTTGTCAAATTAACTCGGTAAGCTTAAAAGCTAAGGCTGTTTTTAGGTAGCTTTAAAGCTTTATTTGCTGAAAAGCTACCCAAAGCTTTTTCAAGCTCTTAGCAACCACTCATACATACATATATCTATATATATTAAATAGATGTACTTACCTTTTCCATCCAATGCTAAAACCTCTGATGAATTCAACATATTTCCAACATTATCTGACACCAATGCTGGCATTGTGTTTGGTGTTGCCGTTGATGTTGTTGTCGTGCCTGTTGCTGTTGGCGCTGTGGACATTATCGATGCAGCGGCAATTAACAACAACGATGATGATGAAGAAGATGCTGGAGATGTTGTGACCTTACCAATATTTGTTAATTGATTCGATGCATCCTTCGACTTGTTGCTGCTGTTATTATTGTTGTTATTTGTGTTGCTGTTGCTGCTGCTGCTGCTGCTACTGATGGAATTGCTAGACTCGCCAGGTATTAAATCGAAACGTTTCTTCTTGGGATCACTGTGAAGAGAAAACATAATTGTGAGTTAATTAATATAAGAATCGGAATCGATATTTGATTGCTTGTAAGTACATATCATTTCGATTAACTGTCAAACTATCGTTGTTGCTTTATCGTTTTACATTAACAAACACTATTTGTAGCTTTTACAACACTGAGTTAATTTTCAAGCCAATTTTTTTTTTAAATTTAGCCGCATTACAGTTTTGGGAAAAAAAATTATATTAGATTTAAAATTTGACTGTTTGCAGGCTTACTATAACAAAGTTTCGATAATTACTTATAATCGAAAATTATGAGTTAGTACTAATATAGTGAACACTCGATAATTAATACTTCCAAAATTATAACATTTCAGTAATAAAAATCAGCTTATTAAAAGTATTTAATTAGAACTGAATTCAGTTTTCAACAAAAGAATAAAACTGAAAATGCATATTTATCGATAGAATTTACTTGGAAATTTTGCCTTTTTTTTTACATTTTTTTAAATTAATTATTATCAACAAAAAATACAAATTCAGAACATAAATTTTCGAGTAAATTTAATATGATTTTAAATATTAAATTTAATTCTAATTTACATTTTAACAAATCTTCTGTTTAAATTAAAACGAAAAAAACATAACATTTTCAGTTATTAGAATTTTCGATAATTGGAACTATCATCGGAAACAAGTATTTTCAATTATCGAGTGTCTTATTTATTTTATACATTAATAGGAAAATAATGAAGAATTTGTTTGTAATAAAAAATTCTTATCAAATATCAAAGGAAACGAATTGTATTCACGTCAGTTACTGACCGATACATACTACTATTGATTTCAACAATTTAATCGATATATCGATACATAAAGTATAGCTTCCTTAGTCAAATACTCAAGAGATCAACTGAAAATAGACATGTTGTCCTATATATACATATATAGAGTTGATTCTAAACTATTTTTGCCTTATCGTAATAAGAAATTTGTCTGTCTAAGTTAGCTTTTAATACAAAATCTATCGATTTAAAGCGATTTTAATTAGCTTGTGACATCTTTATTTTTATATAAATATATTCTAAATGTTCAATCTTAAAGCCTTGTATCTCAATACATTTTTTGCTGTATCTGATATATCTTATAACGTCTCCACTTCTCTCTTTTTCTAGCTCATTCCCCATTCCATTCTATAAAACATATCGATAACTTACCTGACTTCCGAATGCAATTCATTGCCGGCACCGAGACCCTCAACTTGTGCCGCCTTCAACTTTTGCCCTAGATAATTGCCAGCTGTTGTGGCAGTTGTCAGTGTTGCCACACCGCTCACAGGCTCTGGCGTTGCCGTATTGGGTACAGCGAAGCCAGTAGCAACTGCAGTTGTCTTTACGATTTTATCGCCAGTTGCATTAATCGACGGTGCAACTCCTGATACTCCAGTTGTGGCATCCTCGTTGCCTGTTGCAGGTGTTGGTGCCTTAACGTTGCTCATGACAACACTCTGATAGCCAGGCTTAAAACCGTTAAGCGCCACACTGACTGCGGGCGTTATTGTGGGCGTGGTACCAGTCGATCCTGTTGTAGCAACAGTTGCTAGAAGTATATAAATTTATTATTAATTGATATTTTGATTTGTTATCGCTGGAATTTTGTTAAAATCAATGTTATCGAATTTATCGGTTCTTATATACATTGTTTATCGTTAGCATATCATTCGAATCAAAAGATTTTAAAGTTGTAATCTCAATTTTACACTTAATGAACATGATCTCTAGCGTAAATTTAAGTATTTTCCAGACATGAAATAATCAATAATTGTGCATCGATTAAATTTGTTAACAGATAAGTAATCTAATTAATGAATTATTCAATTAAATATATATCGGTTTAAAAATAATTATCATCACTTTATCAAAGCAATTGTCTAATGATTCGTACAACTCCAATTTAAAATTATAATTAGATGTCAAAGTTGATTTGAATTGCCTATTTATAATATATATGTTTGTTATCAAAAACAATTATCGATAAGTAGTTGTATTTGCCGATTTATTGTCTACAATTAATCAATGTAAATAATCGAATTGAAGAAATATACGTTAATATCAAGAATAATTCAAACAATTGTTTTATCTAGGATTTTTTTTAAATTAACTTGGTTAATTGCATTTTTATAAATTATAGCTAAAATTATTATTATTTTATCGATTAAAAAATGCTATTTCTGTATCAAGTTATACAATGAACCTTAATCAAACATTATTTGAATGAATTTACGATTATGTCATGAGAATTTATGTACATTTTTGAAAAAATATATTTTTACAATACAGTAAAAACATAACACTTCTGTCTATTGTCGATTAAATTTAGTAATTACTGTTTTTATGACATAATCGATAACAAATGCTTTGCGTTTAAAATTGATTTGATGTAAAATGTTACTCTGATTGTTAATATGACAAATCGATAGACGCACGCTTAAGAACCTTTCAAAGCTTCGATAAATTATCGATTGCTTACCATTATAGCTATCGGCATTGACGGCCTTTGCTTTGCTCTTGGCCAGCAGATGCTCATCAGCTTCCAATGATGCCTCAGATTTCTTAACAGCTTTTGCTGAATCATCGGCTTTATTTTGTTGAACTTGCGACTTGGATGACGCCTTGGGCGCTGCTGTCGCCGCCACTGCAGCTGCATCAATTGCTGTCGCTGTTGTGGCACCTGTTGCTGCTGCTGTTGTGCTGGTTGCTGTTGCTGCGGAGGTTGTTGTTGCTGCTGCTGCTGCTTCGTCAGCAATTTTGGCTTTGGCTTCGCTGCTGCTGCTGCCGGTTGAGATCTCGCTGCCGCTTGTGGCGGCATTCGTTGCTGTTGCTGATGTTGCTGTTGTTGCTGCTGTTGCATGCTTATCGCTAGCAACATTTGCCTTGGAGGCATCCGTTTTATCAGCTGTTGCTGTTGTTGTTGTTGTTGCACCCGCTGCTGTTGCTGCAACAGATGCTGCTGCTGTCGCTGCCGCCGCCGCAGCTGCTGCTGCTGCAGCAGCAACACTTTTGGCCACCTTCTCGCTACCCGCAGCTGCCTCAGCCGCTTTACTAACTGCGCTTGCCTTCTCCGCAGCACATTCAGCCGCTTTGGCCGCATCGGCCGCCGCCTTCTCTGCCACACGCTCACGTTCTGCGGCACGTTCGGCACGTTCACGCTCTGCCACAGCGCTGGAACGATTGCCCGACTTCTGTTGCTGCTCACGTTGCAGCCGTGTGGTAACTCCCGTTGTCAACGAATCAATGATGCATTGAGGTTGTGCCGCCTGCGCCTTGGCCGGATTGCGACTACTGCGTGTACGTTGACGTGATTTACGCAATAATTGTTTATAGTTTTCCGTCTTTTTGCTGAGGTAGTAATAGCGTACACAATCCTGCGGTGATTTACGATCCAAACTGGCTGCAATTGCACCAAAATTCTTTGGATGTTGTAAATATTTCTCCTTAAATGTTTCCTTTTCACCGGCCGTCCACAAATTGATCGCTTTGCGTCCCTCATGCAATGCCACCATATCCTCAATACGTCCATTCTCATTATGATACGCACAACGTCGTTGTTTGGCATCGTGCATTAATGGTGGTATAACAGCATATGAACGCATTTTCTTATCCTCCAATGCCTGCTCTTGCAGTCCATCCATAATCTCTTCAAGATCTGCTTCCGATTTAATACGTGAGCCCACACGATTGAAACGCTCCTTATCCTCACGCTGTTTACGCAATTCCGTAAAGACTTTCTCAAAGAATTCACGATTTTTTGCCTCACGAGCTTTACGCTTGGCACTGCCCTCGGCACGTTCACAGCGTCGCTGCCAATCGGCCTGATCCTTTGTATATTTCTCAACTAGACCCTGATTATGCTCCCAACGTTCGGTTTTCAATTTTCGTATATGATACAATAATGGATTGCGTATTAAATTCTGATGACGTTTAATTAAATGTGTTAATGTTTCCACATCCAATGGTTGATTATATAATGGCAGCCAAGGACGTGAACGTTGTGGTGGCGTCTCTTCTATGTTAACAATGTCATCATCTTGTCCTGCTCCTGTTGCAGTTGCAGTTGCACTTGTTGTTGCTGTTGCTGTTGCTGTTCCTGTTGCTCCTGCTCCTGCATATGCTGCCAAACTGATCAGGGAATGTTGTGTGGCGGCCGTTTTACGATTCGCCTCATAAATGCTTTGTGCCAACACTTGGGTACGCCATGCCAATGCACAAATCCCATCAGCTGGGAATGTTGCAGCTGCAGCATCAAATAATTCTTTATGCTGCTTATCAGCAGCAGCAGCTGCTGCCGCTACCTGATCTAATATAACTTTCTCCTTTTTACGCAACGTTTCCATTATTGTCTCGGCGCATTTGATTTCATTATCAACTTTTTGTATTTGCATCAATAGCTCTTCTTTGGCGCTGCTGCTGTTGTTGTTATTATTATTACTGCTGTTGCTGCTGCTGCTGTTGCTGTTAATGTTGCTATTGTTGTTATTGTTGCTACTGCTGCTGCTGCTGTTGATGTTCATGTTGATGCTGTTGTTGTTGTTGTTGCTGCTGCTGCTGCTGCTGCCGCTGCGTGCACGTTCCTCGGCATTGTCGCTGGGCAACGTTGGCGAAATGGCCTCCACCTGCAAGCAAAAGTGTCAAGACATTAATCAAATCCAAAATATAAAAAAATATATATGCAAAATACGACATTGGCATCAAAGGAAAGGTCTTAAAGATTTAATTCAATTCTATTTATTTGCAGTTCACAGACAAACTAAACAAAATATTGAATCGATTTTTTACACTCTAAATAAATTAATAATTATAAATTTCAACTCCTAAATTGCTTATTAAAATCTAAACTTTTAAATTTTCTTTTTAAAAAATTTCAACTACTTAATTGCAAATTTATTTACTCGAAAAACAAAGAGCTTTCAAAATTACATCAAAGTTGTAATATCACACTCAAAACTCACTTAAAAGAAAACAGATCAAGGCGTTAGCTATAATTAAAGTATATTCTAATAATGATTATATTTTAAATAATATTCTATCTTTTTCAATGTCTTCTTCTATGTTTTACTACACTTTAAGCTTATATCTATTTTGAGCTTTTATAAAAAGCACATTAAAATTTCCGGCAAGCAGAGTTTTCTGTATTTTTGCAATATCTATTAAAAAAAAACACATTAAAGTGCAAAAGCTTCTTATTAAATTATCTTGCCCAAGCCCTAATATCTGTCTACTGCAGTTTTTTCTTTAAAGTTGAAAGCACATTAAAGCTTTCGTGTAACTATAATTGTACTGCCTACTAAAAATCTAGTCTATGCTTCTCTATTTTTTTGGTTTTATTATAGATTTTTGTTTGCTAAAGCTCATCTAATGGTTTAAAAGAGCTTTAAAAAGCACTGCTAAGTTTTCAACCATTACTATACAAAATATAATAAAATATAAATATATATATATATATAAAAATATAATAAAAAAAATTGGTTAATCTTTTATTTTAATATGCACTTTAATATGTTTACTAGAATAAACGCTTTAAATGTTATCATTCTAGACGTTATTTTTGATTAAGTTGTATTAGTATTAATTTATTTATATTTATTTCGAATTATTTATAAAAATAACAGCAAGATTATAGTGCATATAAAAAATCAACTCTGCTTTTCCCTATTATTCTAGCTTGCCTATGCATTTCTGTTTTCAAAGTGCTTTTTACAAGCACATTAAAGCTTTTAATTAAGCTTTTGTTTAACTTCAATTATATTAAAGTTTCCAATTAAGCTTTTGTTCAACTAAAAATGCATTGCCTATCAAAAATATGTTTTTTACTGCTTTATTTTTATAGTTTTACTATCGAAATTTCTGGATCAATAATTTGAAAGCGCATTTAAGCTTACAGTGAGCTTTAGATTGTTTTAAATGATTGTCATTTGATGCGATTGTCATATTATGTTATACTTATCTTGCCACTCACCTGTGGATGGTATGCTTCTGAGCTGCTTGACGCTGCAGCAGCAACTGTTGTTGCTGTGTTCATGCCACTGCCACTGTTGTGGCTGCTGTTCATTGGCGCTGTGGAGACACTAACAGAGCTAATTAGCTGGGCATTGCTACCGCTGCACATTGACGTTGTTATCATTGGCGGTGGCAGTGAACGCGGTGCATGCTGCTGCTGCTGCTGTTGCTGTTGCTGCTGCTGTGGCAACGTTTCCACTTTGAGCTGTTGCATCGCCTGCTGAGGCACTGAGGCAGCTGCTGCTGCTGCAGAGGACATATGCAAAACGGGACCATGATTGCTCTGACGACTGTTTAGATGTTGAGCGGGTGAAGCACGTTGCTGTTGCTGTTGCTGCTGTGATTGCTGATGTGGCAGGTGATTCATATTGCTGCTGGCATTGGCATCACTCAAACGTTGCTTCTTATACGGTTGACCAATGTTGCCAGTTGGCTCTGGCGGTGCCTGATGTTGTTGCTGCTGCTGCTGCTGCTGTTGTTGTTGCTGCTGCTGCTGTTGTTGCTGCTGTCGCTGAGTGGCCGCTGCCACAGCTGCGGCAGTGACATTGGTCAGGTATTCGTTGGTATATTGCAATGCTTGATGATGTGGCACCAATATACGCTGTCCGCCAACAATAATGCTGCCACTGCTGTTGGGTGGTGCATTGCTGCCTTGCTGCTGGGCGGCAGCACTGTTGCTGCTTTGTGTTGCAACTGACTGCTGCTGCTGCTGTTGCTGTTGCTGCTGCTGTTGTTGTTGCTGCTGCTGTTGTTGTTGTTGGCTGGCATAATGTGACAAAGCTTCCATAACCAAAACACCGCCAGTTTGTGCGCCTGGCGGTGGTGGTGCCATATTGCCAGCAACTTGTACAACACCAGCTGATTGGCCTGCACCACCGCCTCCACCAGTGCCAGGTGCAGCACCTGGCGGCTTACAACCAACACCAGCAGCAACACCGCCACCACCAGCAGCAACTGCCACAGTCGCTGCACGTGCCGCCGCCCTTGACATACCCTGATATTCGGGCATTGAGGCCTGCAGCTGAGGTATACGCATATAATGATTCTCTCTATAATTCCCAACCGGTGCAATACCAATGCTATATGCCTGTTGCATGAATCTTTGTGGACCATCTGCAAATTTTGCATAACTATTTGCCGCTGCTGCTGCTGCTGCACTGCCTGGTCCAGGACGTGGCGGTGACAATGGACTAGCTGCTGTGCGAGATGATTGCTGCTGTTGCTGTTGCTGCTGCTGCTGCTGTTGCTGCTGCTGTTGCTGATGGTGGTGATGGTGATGCATTTGTTGTTGTTGCTGCTGCTGCTGTTGTTGCTGTTGTTGTTGTTGTTGCTGTTGCTGCTGCTGCTGTTGCTGATGTAGCTGCAGGTGTCCGAGACTTTTGGCATACTGCTGCGACTGTTGCTCCAGTGTCCTGTATGACCAGCGGGGGCGAAAAAACAACAGATTATTAGATTTGTGTGTAAGTTGCAAATTTAATAGAAATATACATTTTTTCTTTATTTTAATTAATCTGGAAAGAATTGACTAAGTTGTTTGTAAAAAAAAAAGGGTTCTAGAAAAGAAAATGTTGGGAAAACCTTCCAGAAATGTCGCAGGCACCTCAACAGACGTACTCACTGTTAACATATACAGTACTGTTAATGTACACAGCACTACTGTTAACGTATACAGCCCTACTGTTAACATATACAACACTGTTAATGTATACAGCACTGTGACAACAAGCATAGTAAACAGTATTTTCAAATGTAAAAATAGAATACGAAATTCACGCTTTATATAATATAATATTTTTAATATAATATTTATTATATTTTTAAAATGAAGACGAATTATATATTTTTTTGCCGGGTCAATTAGAATATGATTTATTTGCTTTTTATTATAATATTTTTTTGGAGGGAGGACGTAGCAACGCACGCCCAAAATATCTTACAAATATTAATGCCGATTTTCTAATGAAAATATACAACATTGGCCCTAACACACTTTATCCTAAGTACATTAATATTACAATAATAAAAACTAAATTCAAAAGAAGTTTGATTGAAAGTTTCCTTCGATTCATTGCAAGATCAATAAGGTTATACTAAAAATGTTTTTTTTTTTTTAACAATCACAACTATAAGAGCTCCTATTATATATAGTTAAGCGATCTTGATAAAATCCAAAAAAAAAAAAAAAAAGAGCTAAATTTTAAAATGTCTATATTTTCGAGAAGGAACTTAAGAGATGGTTCTGATGGGTTCTGAAGGTTCTAATGGGCCTAGCTGAGGCCATCAGGAAGATGCAATGTTTTGACCGAATTATAAGTTATATTAGATTGCGTGAATAACGCTAAAACTGCAAACAGCTAAAATAACCTGTTATATCTTTTTAAAAACAAATTTATTTATAAAAAAAAAAATTAAAAAAACAACTTATATTTGTTTCATTTATCGAAACCTATTCAATTTTTCAATTAGAAAACAACACATACATGCGATATATTGACCGAACTAATTGAACTACAAAATTAGCTCAAAAAGTAAAAAAAAAAATAAAAAAGAAATAATTTAATTTAAATCAAATTGTAGTATTTTTTCTATATAGTTACTATATTACAACTCTGTAATAATATTGCAGGCGTATTGTGTACGAAAATTTCCATAAGTTAAAAAGATGATGATGCCATGCTTGACCCCCTTTTGGATAATCTATGCTAATCTGATGGGCACAGCATGCAATTTAGTAACAAAGTTTAACGGTTTATTTTTTTGTTTTTTGATTTAGTGAGGCGCCTTAATATTTCTTTATTGAGGACACAAACCCGGCCGGCCGGTCAACACACACACACAACATTTGGATAGCTTCACACATGTTGCACAACATGATGTGGGTGTGTGTGAGCGAGAGCAAGCAAAGCAACTCAACAGTTATGAGCTAGAGCGAGCACGTGTTAATTTGCTATTGCTATGCTGTTCGTTTTCGTGTGCAGGCATGTGCGTGTGAGTGAGTTAGCGAAATCAGCATGGCGGACTGAACAAACATGTATGATAGCGAACGGCAACATTGAGCATGCTCTAGCAACATGTCGCAGCAACATGTGCGCTACAAACATGTGTGGCAGCGAAAATAAATACAGCTGCCGCAGCTTGCAACCCGCCCCTCATACAAACAGACATGTATGTATGTATGGATTATAATTTAAATTTTTCGAAAACGGTGGCGCTGCTGCCTGCAATAACAAGAACTGCAACCATAACAACACGTTTGACGTTCGTTTTAAGATATGAATTAACGTGCGACGCGTTTGACCTGCGGCCCGCTGCGACAGCGGCGGCGACAACGTCACACAGTCGGTGTCCATGCAAAGGGGCGGGCGGGCAGCAGTCAACGGTTAGTGGTGAGGGGTGGGGTGTTTTATGAGAAACAGACACCCACATACACACACACACACACTGTTCTCGCTTATTAATTCATTAAATATTAATGGCATACACAGACAAACAGAATCACAAACACACACACAGCTGGGCTGGGTATTGCCAAATGCGACGTTGCCAAATTTCATCATTTGGAGCTATTTTTAAAGAATGAAACTTCAGGGCACAAACAAAGCGCTTTAAAGCTGCGCTCTCGCTTTGCCTTCCTCCCCCCTCACACACACACATACACTCATACAACAGTCAGTCGTCTCAAAATTTCACCCCTCTCTCTCTCTTTTTCTCTCTCTCTCTCTCTCACTGTACACATTAAGCTTTAAAATCAGACGTTCGTTTCACGTTCTCATCAATCATATCGACCTACAGCAATACTATATATATATATATATATATATATATATATATATACAACAACAACAACAAAGTATCAGAAACTCTCGTCTGCCCCCTCCTACTACCGCCCCCATCCTGGCCCCATTCTATTTTGTGGCCCAACATTATCCAATTTGTGGCTTCCTTTTAAGTTTGTATCGTTTTTAGCCAGGTTCGTTTAGATGTCTTACCTGGAATGAGAATAAGAGAGAGAGAACAAATGAGAATGTGTTTTTGAGTGAAATTTTCAGGAAATTTATAATTGTTTTTTGGTTATTATATAAGCAATAAATTATAAATGTAAATTCTTTATGAGATATTTCATTTAAGTTGATTTTATATGTAAATTAATTTGTGGTTTGTTGAAAATATTGTTAGAACAATTTAAATACACACAATTTATAAAGTTTTTATAATTACAGTTAATTGAAGGAAAGTTGAGATATCGTTGCTAGTAATTGTAGTATCGAAAGTATCGATAGTTTCATGTTTAAGGCTTTTAAAACTATCGCTAACTTGATAAGGATTTAACAAATTCTGCAAGTTTCTTAAGAAGTTGGTAATGTTTTTAATTTAATTTGCTTTAAAGATCGGAAATAAAAGTTTTTATATGGTTTAAAATGCTCTCTATTATAATTTCTCTTTTTTTTTAAACGACATCGGAAACTAGGAAGTTTAAGTTTTAAGCCCGCATTCTTCAAAAAACATAATTTAGCTTTTTTTCCCACATAACTCTAGTTTGATATTGATTTTAGCTCTCCTATTGTCCCTATAATTTATTTCCTATATTTCAGAAAAATAACTTTATATATTTAATTATTTAAATGCTCCATTTTTAGATATAAATATATTTTTAAAATATAAATAATAAAGATAATATAAAAAGTGTAATTGTTTCAATAAAACTATCATTTATATATAAATATTTGTAAAAATAACTCTACAATCATAATAAACGTATCAATAGAAAACAAAAAAAATGATTTATTTTATATAAAAATTAATCTTTCATTTAATACATTTTATATAGAAAAATAAGATCTTTATTTATTTAAAATTATTTTCAGCTGAGAACAATCTCTATTTAATATCAATTTAATTTTTTCTTTCAGATATAATGTAAAATTTAGCTATTAAAATTATTTGACTTGAATATGAATAAATATATCTATTAAATATAAGGACTTTGATAAGGAAGCCACATTATATATTTTATTGAGAAGAATCCCAATTAGTTCAAATTTGTATGGACAAATTTCACTAAAAATTCAAATAAATAGTGATATATATATATAATTTTATTTTACAACTTTTATATTGATAAAATTTATATAAACAGTATATATTTGACCCCCGCCCCTGGTGGAAAGCTGACTACGTCTTTGATTATTTATTAAAGTTTCTATTTAAATTCTACAACAATGGTAAGTTTTAAATTCCAATTTTATTTAAATTGAATTTAAAAAATAATTTTAATGTTTAAAATATCATGTTATAGTTCGTTAAAAAGGCTGATTCCTGACAATAATAAAATTTAAAAAAATAAAAAAAATAAAAAAAATAAAAAAAAAACATTTAAAAAATTAATATATATATAGTGAACGCTCACTAATACTTACTGAAATATTATAATTACTGAAATATTATAATTACTGAAATATACTAATTTATGAAAAATTCCAACTTCTGAAATAATCTAATTTCTGAAATATTCAAATTTCTAGCCTTTTTTGTAAATAAGAAATGGAGTAAATTTATTCCAAAAAAAGCTACAACAAAACTCTATTTTCAGTTAATTATATTAATAAAAACAAAAAAATTAAAGGTAACAATTCACTGCAATAACAGAAAAATTCACTCCAATTATATATTGTATATATTTAATTTATATATATTTCCAGTTATATATTTTATTATATATTTTATATATGTATTCTTTTCCAGTTAAAAATAAAAAATCGATATTGTATTTAATATAAAACTGGAAAAATTGTATTACCAACGATAATTCTAATTTCTGAAAATTCTAATTCTAATTATAGCTCTAATTAATGTGCGTCGACTGTAATGAGAAACTAGTTCCAAGTAAAATTTAATGAGCTGCAAAATGGCGTCCTTTGCTAAGCTTTTAAAAAAAAATTGTATTGCTTCAAAAGCTCTTTAGCCTTGACTTGCTATATTGGCAATTTATATGTACAGGGTATAAAAGGAAAAGCATATTTTTGCAATTATTTTGCTTTTGATGCTCTTCTCAGTTATGATTCTATGTCTTTTGTATTTATTGCCCAAAGTATTATTTCTGTCCTTTTTATATTTAAAAAAAAACAAATTGCAACTTTAATATTGACCACAAAATCAAAGAAGATGAAAAGGGAGGGAGAAGAGAGAAAAGAAGCTTTGCTTATAATAAGCTTTATTGCTTGTTGTCTCTGTCTCTCTTAAGCTGCCGTTTTCTCTGGTTATTGCTCTTCTTCTAGCATTCGCTCTCTACCGCTCTCTCTCTCTCTCTATCTCTCTCTGTTCTTTAAAGTTGAAGCAACAACTTTTATACAAATAATTAAAACTTGCAGCTTGAATAATTTTTGTTTTGTTTTTGTTGATAGAAAAACAAGAAGAAAAAAAACCAACAAAAAAATGTAAGCACGCACTGACGTCGGCAGAGAAAGGCCACATGTAGCGTTATGTACACACACACATACATACATGCATACAAACATGTGTCTATGTGTGTATTTGTTTGAAATGTGTGTAACTTTTTGCCCGCCAGCATCCTTGTGCCAACACACACACACACATGCACAGACACATGCTGGCCACCCGAACGCCCCCTTGGGCACATTAAGCAGCCACGCCTTATGCGCCACATTGCATGTGCCATATACACACACATATATATATATATATATGCATGTAATATATATGTCCATATATTAAAATAAAAGTCATACAAGTAAAAATAACAGAGCAGCAATAAGGCAGGCAAACAGGCACAAGCAGAGAGCGAAAGGAGAGACCGAGAGCGTATGAGACGACTGCAAGAGAAGCGAAATGTGAGAAGTAAAAGAACAAAAAAACAACAACAACTAAAAGATGAAAGCAGAGTAAAAACAAGAAGAAGAAGCAGCAGCAGAAGCAGCAACAACACTGAACAAGCAACTGTGTTATCCTGTTTCTATACTCTATCCCAAGGCAAAAATGCCGCTACATGCAATTTGCAGCGGGTTGGGGGTATTAAGAAGTAATAAAAGGTTAGGTAGGTAGAAGAAGTCAAAAACCCCACGACCATCAACCCACCACTCAAACACCCTACACATACATATTAACGTGACCTGGCCACCCTACAGGTCCACCTCCTGGTTCCGAGTCAACGTCTATGGTGGTGGGATTTCGGGCTGGCTTCCAAGTGCAAAAATTTATCGATTTTTGCTTTTTGCAGAGTTTTCAATGGTTAGAAGAGGTCCCTGTGGGCTTGGTAGGTAGGGTAGGGTAGGGTTGCTGTGTTGCCTTGTTATGAATGCCTAGAGCGTCGTTAGCTTTTTGTAGGTAGAAATGTTGGGTAGAGGGGGGGTTTTGGGTTAGGTTGAGTTTTGGGAAGGTTTTTTCATGTTGTTGTCGCAAAGTGGACAAGAGCTGAGCCGGTAGAGCTGCATTTTGTATGCCGCAGCGTCGCCGTCATGGCTGATTATTATCCTTGTGCTCCTTGTTGTTGTTGTTGTTATTGTTGGCTGCCTCCACTTTTAGGCGCAAAACTTTATACAACTTTAAAAAAACCCCAAAAACTTTCAATCCTATTTTCTATTCTGGTTATTTCCGCCCTGTGTGTGTGCTATTAAATTTTTAGACTAGGAAAATTAAATTTGCGGTTTAGACTGCCAAGAGATTAACACACAGACTTTGAAGCAAAGAAATATACATACATACTACATACATACATAGAAAGAAATACAGTTAAAGGAAATGATAAAGAGGCAAGGACATACCATCTAAGAAGTTGCGTCAGCTATAAGCAACCCCCAAAAAAGAAAATGTTTTTCTTTTTTATTCAACTCTTTAGGAGAAAAACTTTACTGAGAGAGCTGGAAAAACTTTTTTGAAATCGTTAAGAATGTCATCTTTATTGTAGCTACAAGTTCATCATTGTGAGTATAAGCTTTAAATAGGGAAAAACTGTGACATCGAGTCATCATCATTTTAAAGAATATTTTCTAACTAATTGTAATTAGACGTATTGCTGAATATATGCACATATGAATCAACTATAACTACGCATTACTATACTGCCTGCCAGCCATTTCTTATCTAAAGTATACTATCTCAAGTTTATTCAATTTACAACCATACAAATACTATACCATTTCAAGTAGTATAAGTATACTTGAACAACCCATTATAATACTTAAATTATTGTACACTCTACACTGCACTACACTGCTTGAAGAAGTACTATCTTTTAATTTCTATCCTGGGAACTACCGCACATAATATTAGAAAACACAGCAGCTACCCTATTATTTATATGGTTGCAACCTATAAGATCTACTGTATCACCTTCAGAGTCTATCAACCTAAACTCTATCCTGGGAACTACCGCACATAATATTAGAAAACACAGCAGCTACCCTATTATTTATATGGTTGCAACCTATAAGATCTACTGTACCTCCTTCAGAGTCCAACAAACCCAAATTTCTCGAATCATTGCATGCATTTTTTTGAGTTAAGAGTTTCTATATCATTCGCAAAAAAGGGAAATACTTTTCCAAAACCCCATATTGGCATTTTAAGACAATATTTTCTTTATAACACTTATCAAATAATGTCATTAACATTCTTTCTTATCGCACAACCTAATTCCTGTATAGTATATATATACAGTTATACTTATTTTTGGACAATACTTAAATTTTACAATTACAATTTAATTGCTTTATGAGCTTATACTCAAACCTAAAGACTTAAGCAATTGTACAAATATTTTACCATGATAAAATAAATTAAATTCAAGGATTTATATTATGCTATAGCTATTTTTTTTTATCTAAAAAAATTTCGAAATAATCGAAACCTATATGATATATTTGTATTATATACTTTAGGGAAACCGATATACAAAATTCGGAGTTCAATCAATGTTAATAAGTTTCAGTTATAACCTCTATTAAGATGTTTTCAGAGATGCCCTTTTTGTTCTTTACATACTCTACATTTTTTTTAAATATAGTTTAAATTTATAGGGTATAATGGTAATACACGTAATTTCGTTCATTTCATTCATGAGATTAAAACCATTTTTTGTATAGAGTCTATACTATGGATGGGTTACCTTCATTTTGTAACTTTACAGGTTTCACTTGCGGCTTTTGGCTAGAAACAGGAATGGGGGCGGTGGGAGAAATGAAAAGAAAGAGAGACTAGAAAGATAACTAAACACAAAAGCGAGACACGTAAATCCCATCAATTCAATTGAGAAATAGCTTTTGTTTCGCACAATAGAATAAAATAAAATGAATAAAATAAAATGAAATAGAATAGAATAGAATATTATCTTTGAAAACTGCAACGTATAATCTGTCTTCTCGGTCTCTTTGTCTATCTTTTCCCTTACTTTTCTTTACAATCTATTTTTCTTTTACTTTTTAAGCAATTACTTTGTACAGTGTGTTCGGAATTAAAGATTAATTAATAAAAATAAAATACATATATGTATGTACATATTCTATATTGTAATTCAAATTTTATAAGCATTTCGTATATAATATATGATTTTTTAAAGCATAATAATAATTGCAAGTAATTATCATTATTAGGCATACAATTTATATCGTATTTAAGGATCGTAAGAAAGTAATAATATTCTTTACATAATTATCAAAATTTGTACTTATGAAATTTCCACTTTAGAGTGAGAGAAAATAAATTGAAATTCTTAAATTTTTCTTTTGTTTCAAATCTCAAAAATCTTAAGATCTCACACATTTAAACTTTTCGTTTTATTTTTCTTGAAATTGAAATGAAAACAACAAGAAATGAATTCAATATAAAATGTATATTTTTTAAACATTTTGTAAACATAATATATGTATGTACATATATTCAGTAATTCACTGCTGTAACATTATTTGTGCTCCACTGTGCGCACTGTGTTTGGCTTCTCTATTAAATGCCGTTGCATGCCAGAAGAAGAAGGGGCAGGCAAGCAGAGGAAGAGTGCAAAGGGCATTGTAAAGCGAAAGAGAGAGAAAGAGACAATTAAGATACCTTAAATAACAGTTGTCATGCATTTTTGCATTATTTGCTTTGTGTCTGTCTATGTATGTATGTGTTTCCTTTTGTTTTTCGATTTTTTTTTTGTTTCATTTGCTTTTCTAGTTTTTCGTTTTGTTTTGCTACGCGCTGCTTAAATAATTTAAATTTGTCGTGTTGTTGTTGTTGTTGTTGTCGCTAGTCAATTTTGCTTTCTGTCATTCACAAATAAAAGCTCTCTGTGTGTGTGTGTGTGTGTGTGTGTTTCTACTCTGCCCTTCTCTTGCCCGCTTCTCTTCTCTACGTTTTTATTTTTTTTGTGCACTCTAATCGCATCTTGAATATTTATAGATTAAAAAATTGCACATTTGCATTTCCTACTTAGCGCTAATGCAAAATATATACATACATATATATATGTATATACATGTATGTACATATGTATATAAGTTTGTGCATATATAGTTTTACTATCGACACTTAACTGTTAATTACAATATTCATTCGTTTATTGTGTGCATTCGCTACTCGTCGCTCGCCCCTCACCATTTGTCGTCACTCGTTGCTTGTCTAGCACGCATATACACACACATACATATGTACCATACAGTTATATCTTCCTACTCGTTACTCATCATTCGCAGATTTTCTTTCTTCTTCTTCATTCTGTGCGTGGCGACTCGCTATGCATAATACAGTCGCTTCCAGCATATTTCATACAGCAGAAATTGTCAAATTAGAGAAACTATATATCTTGCAAACTATTTGAAATAACAAAATTATTTGAATGCAGAATTCTTTATTACATATAAATTTTAAATTATATTTATATAAGGAAAAATCTAACTCTTTTGAAAATCAAGAAACAATCTGGATCTGACCATAGAAACGATTAGGCAAAAAAAAAAAAAAAAAAAATGTGTATATGAACAATTTTATTTTTTTTTAGAATATCGACACCAAACTTGGCAGAAATATATGTACTATTATAATCTTAACAATCTGACCAAGTTTGATCAAAGTCGGATCACTATATTATAGAGCTGCCATAAAAACAATCATGTGAAAAATTAGTTTTTCTATGAAAAACTTTTTTGGTGTATGATTAAGATGTAAAAAATTTTAAAAATTAGACAACTATATTTCATAGGCCTCATAATCTATTCAAAAATATGCTTGTTTGAACAACTTTTTTGTTTTTTAAAAATATCTCAACCAAATTTGCCTATTTCAAATTTAATTATTCTATAAATAATTTATACAATTTAATCAAAATAGACGACTATATTGATTATCTGTCACAGAAACGATCAGACGAACATTGATAATATTTAAGAAGACCGTTGCAAGGGTATATAGCTTTCGACGTACCGAAAATACCCCTTTCTTGCTTGTTTCTCAAGTGCACTGAGCGAAAAGTCATGTACATACATTAATTTAAATAAACTAAATTAAATTAAATTAAATTAACAATATGTTAAATGAAATAGGTCAATTTATTCAATAGTCACAGTTTCTACAGTACAAAATTGTTAACAATAAAATTTTACTTAAAAAAAAAACTGTTTTGAACAGTGTATGCTAGAATTATATTGACTACTCGCTGGCATTTGTTGGTTTCTCGAAAATATTGTTATTATTATTAATTATGTTATGTCCTCCCGCAACCCGCTTCAACATTTCAAGGAATTTTCGCCTTTAATTACATTTTCATAGCAATTTACCGGCCCCATGGCTGGCCAGGCCAGGCGCCACCCCAAAAAGTTTTGGAGAGTTTCTAAATTTGGCATAACATAGTACAATATATATACCCTACAGTTTATAGTGTCCCTTGTGCATATTATGCGCCATGTTACATTTGTATTTGAAACGCAATTCGTAAGTGTTTCTTACTTTCCAACATTATTTGAACTTATATAAATTTTTTCTATATATTTTTAAGGTATTTCTCGTTTATTTATTTAGACAACACTTAAGTTAATTAATTTATGGAATTTATGTTTACTACAAAATTTAATTCAAAAAAATATAAAGTTTAATTTCTTTTGCAAAATATAAATAAGTATTTCTGCAACTTTCAATTGTAATATACATTTACTTAGTATAGAGAAAAAAAAACCCTATTAATATTAATTTTAAGAATTACAATCACAAATACATTCCACATTCATTTTAATGAAACGCGTAATTCCACGTAATAATTAATTGTACTTTTTCAAATGAAATCCAGATTGAATTTCTTAGAAAATACAATTGACTAAAAAAATAAAAAAAAAACTTGTTTTTCATTTGAAAGCATATAAAAGCAACAAAATAATATCTTTAGAGCAGCAATGTCACAATTAAAAGTGTCGTGACATTTACGGATGTGCAACACAAAAGGAATTAAGAAAAATTAAATGCGCTGTCTCTCTCTCAAGAGAGAAAGGACACTCAACATTTTTCAAATTTGAAACAAAGGGAAATACAAAAATTGTAATTTCTTTGCTCTCTTTAGGAAACATTTAAATGCTAATTTTTAATATTCTAATATATTTTATATTATTTTATACCACATATTTCTTTAGGAATTGTCTTATAATTCTCAAAAGCAAACAATCGATGGAAGAAAAAACATATTTTGTTTTACAGACCAACAAAAAGCTATCAAAAAATTAGATTATATATTTAAATTTTTTTTTAAATGTTTGCTCAAATATGATACAAAAAATATTGCTTAAATATGTTAAAATTGTAACTCAAATATATTCAAATATAACATCATATCAGAACTATAGAAAAATTGAATTCCAAGCTTAGTTTTTCTATAAAAATCTTTTTTGTTTTACAGAGGAAATTATTTTACTAGCTAGCTCGCTTTTTAAAGAGTATTTAAACTTAAGCATTATTCAAAATTCGACGGCATAAAATAATCAATAATTTTATAACTATCTACAGTTTGTCGGAAAGTTTCAAATTGCATTGTTAGCATTGAGTTTCAATTTTCTAATTGGATTTTCTCATACAAAATCTATAAATATTGAAAATGGGAAAAGGACAAAGAGAAACAAACTCTATGAGCATAAAATATAACAATTTTCCCTATTATAAAAACGTTGCACATATATTTCAATTATTTTTCTTTTTTTCCTTTCCCTTTCCGCTATATTTTTTTACACATTTCATCATATTTCTTATTTGCTTTTGCTTTATTTTTTTGCAATTCTGCAGCTGTTTTTACAGCTGTTTTAATGGCAGTCAGCAAAAAAATATTTCTAGAGGGACATTTCAAGTATTTTTATGCGCAGTCAGCTTTAAAAACTACAAAAAAATAAATAAAATATGCATAAAAACCAAATTACTCCAATTACGTTTCATCAGCGTAATACAAAACATCCGAATAAAACCCACAGACATGGGGATAAATAAAAATTGTCAAGTATTTCAGAAACTATCTCACATTTATTTAATTTTGACAAATGAAAAAAAAAGAACTATTTAATGGGAAGCGACTTAATTTTGAAACTGAGTTATTGTAAAAATGTTGTTGAAATCATTTTTCTAAATGTTTATCTAGCTCTACACATACTTATACATGTTTAATGGAAGATTTATAAAAATATGTTCAACTTTATTACACTCTTTTTAGAAATACCTATAAAATGTAGGAAAAACAATATTCGAGTTGTTGAGGAAGTTACAAAAACCTAATTTTTCAGCCGATTATATATATGTCAGCTATATGATGTAATTATATGATGATTTATAAAAAAATATTTAATCATATAAAATATTCAAATAGACGAATTTTGCTTAAAATATTTTAAAAAACACAAAAATTGTTTTTAATAAAAGCTTTTTTTTTTGGCCTGAAAGTTACTATATATAGTAACGAGCTGTAGCTTCTCTAAGATATAGATAATACAAAATTGATAAAATTTAAATAGATTGTAAGGACTGTAGAAAAATTTTAGAACTTAACTTTAGAAAAAAAAAGAAATTGATTTTTATTCAAAAACACATTTTTGATCGATTATTCCAGTTGCATGATCTAGTAATCGGATTCAGCTCGTTTCGGAATGTATATATAGTATATACTTTCTGTAGCAAAAATAAATTAATGTGCCCTGACATACATAAATGAATATATATATACGCCTCGTGTTGATCAGGAATATATATACTTTATAGGAGGTCCGCACAGATCACTTATAAGTTTCGTAGGAATATTTTGAATTGGATGAAAAATATGTTAAATGATTTAGCTGAAATAGCAGAAATTTTGGATCAAATATAAATTCAGATAGTAGAAAATATGAAATATCAAAATGTGAGAAGATATCAGAAATGATCTTTCAGTTTGCTAATTCTACAGCATTAAATTGTGGCAAGCAAAAATTTAAAATATTTTTTTTTTTTTATAAATTCCAAACATATTCTACACTATTCCTTGGCATTTTGGGAACAGTATGCGAAATGAAATGAATCTTAAATAAATACATATGTGTATATAGATAAGCAAAACTCTGACGCACCTAAATAGTCGAGTCACATGCAAAAATTCACATAACTTTGTGACTTATAAAAAATAAAATAAAAAAAAAAAGGTTTAGACAACGTGTGAAATGTAGGTCTGGCCTGTGTGTACATTGAACTTTCAAGATATTCAGGAAGAACTCTATAAATTCCATTGGTCTATGGTCTATATATCTAGGTATGCCAATTTCCTAGCAATTTTAACATTAAAGTTTCATAAACACAATCGATGTTAATAATCAATGAATGCGGTGAGAAAAAAAAAATGCGCAGCTGCAGTTCTCACACAACACACTTTAAGCTCTTCCCTTTGAGTATATTTGGGGGTGGTATAAATAGGGTAGAAACGTTGGGGGGGCGTCATATCTAATCTGGGTCGTACACACATATTTCATTCGTTATAATCCCCCTCATTTCTCTCTCACTCTTTCACTTTATAAAAGAAACGCGCAAAACCAAACAAGTCAAGTTTTTTTTTAGTTTTTTTTTATAATTTCATTGTTATCGGTACTCCTGAGATTATTTTTAATATATATGGAATACAAAGTCGAAATGTATGTATTCTATAATTTAATTTAGATTCTGAATAAGATTCTGCAGCTCATATTTAGTGAGCTTTTTAGTCATGGAAATCAGCTTCTCTTCCATTAATTAAATAGAAAATCAATTAGAATTGATTTTCCACATGACTTAGAATTAGAATCAAACAACCTAAAACTAATCATGGAAATCTTGCTAAGTGTTTTTTTTTTTTGTTTTTGATAAAAAAAATTCAAACGACGAAATAAGGTGTCAACCCTAGCAAATCATCGTAAGGTAACGATAAAAAAAACAGCTGACTTTTGTAAGCAAAAAAAATCATGTAAATCAATTTAATAATTTATATATAGTTATGATATTTTGGTGAATTTAGTTTGTTAGGAGGTGCTCGAGCCGACTAGTAATTTATATATATTAATTTAGTAATTTATATATATTAATTTAGTTATTTATATTTATTAATTTAGTAATTTATATATATATTAATGTAGCTATTTATATATATTAATTAATTTATTTATTTTAATTTATATTTTGTATACTCTAATTTATATTTCTGTATACTCTGTGAAAATTGGGCATAAGAAATATATAAGGGGTATTCATTTAATTTCAAATTTGCAACTCTGTTTAGTCAGCTGATTTTTGTTTTTATTTTTTATGATTGCTTTCATTTAATAGTTTGGAATTATAAAACGAAACAAAATTATATAAGTCAAATTTCAGATATATATTATTAATTGTGTTTTATATATTTTAGCTCAAATTTAAGCTTTTTTTTAATTTAAAATCTTTTTTCATTCCCTAGTACCCTTAATTTTAATTTGCAGAGCACTGCTAATAATTTCGAAATTTATGCCAACTCATCGTACTGATTGATTCATACTATAACGATTTGACTTATCAAAAGTTATATGATATCGCTTTAGATTGTAACAATTTATATGATTCCAATTTCAATGGATTATTTACTATTTTTGGAAAAGTTATTCAAGTGCTTTTATCTATAGATTGTCTACCTAGAAATATATATATATATATATATATATATATATACAGTATAAATGATAAGTTCAAGATTATTATTATTATCTTTTGAAAAGTTTCCAAAGTCTAGCCAGGCTCTTGAAATTCCTAATGGAATTTAACTTGAGTTGATAATCTAAATTGCAGGTCATATATCATATATGTATATAGTATATTGTAACAACAACACGATCGATGACAAAACTTTTGTTAATTACTACAATTTGTTGGGCTGGTCATAGACAATACAAAAAAAATAACAACAATAACACAATCGCAATCTATTTATAGAGAGAGAGAGAGAGAGAGAGAATGAGACCTGTCGATAAAGTAAACTTATCATGAATTGTCATTGATGTGCTGAGAATGAAAATTTGTAGAAAAAAAAAACATTTAAAAGATATCAAATGTATTATTGTTATGATTAGAACTTGTTTATAAAACTGTCATGAGTCACAAATAAATTAAAAATGCAATTTTTAAGATATATATATATTTTGTCTATATAGCTAAATAAGAAAAATAACCAGTTCATCGATATACTAGTTTGTATTTCTTTTTTGATTCAATATTCAATTTGAATTGTAATTATTTTAATTTTTTTTTTTTATTTATTTTATGGTTTTCTTCAAGTCTTTCGTTTGATCTTGTCTTATTTTTTATCGATTGGTATTTCAGTTAGTTTATTAATTTGCTACTCAATGGAACTAAATGAACATAAATAAAATAAATAGTTCATTTGTTTGCTTCATTTTTCAGTTCGTTTGTTCATTTAGTTCCTTCATTTGTTCATTTGTTCGATCGTTTCTTGCAGTTCGTTCATTTGTTTATCATTTCTCATTTCATTTGCAACTAGTTTGATCAAACTTGTCTCTCAAACAATTCAATGCAACTCTAATTCATCATCATTTCGACAGTTTCTGTCAATTTTCACAAGACATTAGCAGCGGCAGCGGCAGCGCAGTTGACGTCGCTGTTGTTGGGTCGTTGCAGTGCAAAATGCAGTTGAAGGTGATTTAATAATGAGACGAGCAACGTCGCAGCGCGTCGCGCAAATCTCTTGCCTTGCAGTCCCACCACTCCCCTCCCTTTCCAACACATTATTTCTATTGCGCGCTGCAAAATATTTTTTTTGCTTTATCTTTCTTTCTATTTTCTTATTTTTTTTTTGCTCATTTTGTTGTTGCATTTTATAAATAGACGTCGCCGTTTGCCGTTAATTGCATTGCAGTTGCTTTTCTTTTTATTTCTTTTTATTTGTATTTTTCTTTTTTTTTTTGCTGTTTTCGTTTTCTTTAATTATAATTCATTACGTATGCATGTGCATTTTATTTATTGGCTTTTTGTTATTTTTATATTTATTTGTCTTCTTCTTTTGCTGTTTTGTTAGCGTTTGGCGCCCCCTAGCGGCGGTTTGCAGCAAATCAATTTTGTTATTACTGTGGTTGTTTTGCTATTGCACTTGCCCATGAGCTTTGGCATAGGGGTAGGTCGGGGGCAGCATGGGATCCATAAAACACAGAGTGTGAGAGAGAGAGAAAAAAATAGAAAGACTCCATCTTTTAATTTTCACATCTTCTATATAATACGCTCATTATACCCTTGGAAAAGGGTATTATAATTTTTAATCGAAATGTGTAATGCAATGAAAGAGAGGTCTCCGCCCCATAATATATATGTATATATATATATTCTTGATCAGGAAGATAAGCTGTTGAAAATTGGTTTGGATACATGTAATTTGTATATAAAAACCAGCCCGATCGAACAGCTATATCATACAGCTGCCATAGGAACGATCGGTCCAAAAAAATTGTTTTTTCAAGATATCAAAATTAAACTAGCCATATCGATATAGTAGTATTATAATCTGACCAATCCAACCAAGTTTCATTAAAATCGGACCACTATATTATATAGCTGATATAGGAACAATTGGGGCAAAAATTAGTTTCTCTATGCAAAACTTATTGATTTTCAAGATATCAAAATCAAACTCACCATATCGAGATAGTAATACGTTCTGTACTATGTGATAAAGTTTGAATAAAATCGGAGCACTATATCATAAAGCTGCCATAGATATAATCGGGCGCATATTCAAAATTTTCTTAGAAGATGAGAGAAAAAACTACAGAGACTTTTCATTTTTTAGTATATTTCACTTTTAGAAAATATAAAATTATATTATAAAATTATATTCTAAGCCTATCTATACAGTCCAAATAATTTACTTTATTTTGATAGAAAATTCCATTTTCAACGTAAACTAAATTTTTAATATCTTCTGTATTTATTTTCCGATCAAGGAATTTGGACAGCATATGTTTCCAGATCATCATTATAATTTTAAAAAAATCAAATTTATGACTTTTAAATTGTGAATATAAATCAATTCTATTGATTTGCAGGATCTCAGAACTATATATTCCAAATAAAAAAAACTGAAATTTTGTTAAATATTCTCAAAAAATACATCCATCTGTAAAAGGGGCGTAGACAAGGGGTGTATACATCGGAATATATCATAAAAAAAACCAAAGAGTGTCATTAATTATATGTTTTTAAAAATAGATAAACTTAGCCCCCAATAGATATATTTAGCCCCCTATTACCCCTAGCGAATGGCTGTCTATGCTTTGAATTTATACTTATCGTTTGTACAATATTTAATAAATAAAATTTTAAATGCTTGTTTTATAAATTTAAAAAATAATAGATTTCGAAATTATCATCATTTTATATTTACATTTTTAATAGTTTTTAACTAGGAACTCATTTAGGTAGCTCTATTAATGGATTTATACTTTGAGATAGGGCAAAATGCAATCGAATACAATTGAGAAGAATTACGTTTTTGCAATACAATTTTATACAAATATTATGTATTTTTTTTTTTTACTACAGACATTATCTATAAAATACATCATTTATATCTCTATACCATTTGTATTTTCTAAAATTTTAGTTAGTAACGAAATACCTCTTTCAAACAACATTTTATGTGATATAATAAAAAATTAACCTATGTAAAAAAATACTAAAAACTTTAATAAGAATTTATTAAAATTGTTTGATATATTGTAAAAATATTTAAACAATCGATTTTGGTCAGACTGGCAACAAAACGTTTGCGAATGCAATACATAAAGAGAAAAAGTGCGAGGAAATGACCTCATACAATATCATAGTTATATATATAAACACAATCCCCAAGTCGTAAGTCGTTAAACTGTTATTAATTTATTCACAGTTTGTTGTCGCTTTTTTTATTATTATTATTTATTTATTTAGAAGATTAGCTAAGAATTGTGAGCTTAAGAAGAGTGGGGTAAGATTTATGGGGTTTTTTTTTTGTTTTAAGAGAAAATTCAAAGTTTTTACTGCAAATTGAATTCAGTATTAACTGGAATTTAGAATTAACTGAAATACACAATTATCATATGACACAACTAAATATTGAGGTAATATTTTTACAGTTTCATAAGGAAAATTGAAATATACAAAAACTTTTCTATATATTTATAAACATTAATATTTCCTATATATAAATATTATTCTCTATAATATACATGCATTTCCTATATTTAAAATATTTCTACAAATTTATATATAACATTTTAGATTCTACTGCATATAAATCGGAAATTCTTCGAGATTGATAAGTATAAACAAAAACTATTTTGATCAATTACCTTAGGTAGTTAAAATTGTATTTTAAGTCCAAAAATTGTCATATTTTCATTTTTTATTTTAAATAATATGTTAAATGGGACAGTTAATGCTGATCAAGAATAAATATATACTTTATTGAGTCGGAGAAATGCTTCTGCTTGTGTTTTACATCCTTTTATCAATTTTTAATGAATATTAAGTGATATATTTCATTATATCATTCCTATGGCAATTACTATATTCGATTTTGATCAAATTTAAGTCTTCGAAACTGTAGAGTTAAGTTTTTGGATATATTGAAAAACAAAAAACCTTTTTATACAAAAATACATTTACTATGAGAGCTTAAAGAATATAGCAGTCCAAT